>CM053789.1:335151754-335424254 GCA_028749045.1 Cupressus sempervirens
ACAAAAATCAAATTTGAAACCATCATGTTGAGAAATTATATTTGGATTATCAACATAGATAGGATGTTGGTCTTAGATTGGTTTTGACAATTGAGTGTCAACACACTTAAGAAATTTCTAAGTTAATGCCGAGTATAATATACATGCCAAGCTACAGTATGTGCCAAGCTAGAAATTCAATAAGTGTCAAGGGACAATTGATGTTGAGCTAGTATGGATGCCGATGTAGTATATGTGTGAAGCAAAGTATAGGTGCCAAGTGAGACATAGTTACTATACAAGCCAAGAAAGAAAAAAATCCTATATGTCTTGAGCATCAGCAACTAATAAGTTTCAAGTAACATAGAATCAATAGATGAGTTTGTGCCCTCAAAAAGTTAGACGTAAACTATTGTTGAACCCACTCAAAATGAATCTTGAAGGATCTAAAAATAAGATCAAATCTATTATATTCCCTATGTAATATGCATGCACTATATTAGGAAAATGGAGAAACCATGCAACTAATAAGAAAAGTGTAAAGAATTTGTAATCAACAATTGAATATTGTAATTCATCAGGTCAACACATTCTACTATACTTTCTAACCATTGTATTAGGAGAATGAAAACCCTATGAAAGTTGGCTTAAAAACTATTTTGTAGAAACTTTAACAAGGTGTTAAATCATTTAACAGGGTGACATTCCAAGTGAATTTTTGTAAATCATTTAGATAGGTCACTTTTAATAGGGTGTAAAGCCTTTAACAACGTAAGCCTTTCATAGGGAATACCATTGATAGTAGTCAAACTTTGTAACCTTAACCAGTTACATGTTGTTGTAGTGATAATTTGTGGGTGTCATCCCCACCCCAAATTTACTTTCTCATTTTGGAGGGTTTCTAGGTGACCAAAATCTTGTGTTATCTATTTCCGTGCATGTCTTTACTTTCATATTAATTAGATGTGTTAGATGCATGTGAATAATCTTAGTTAAAAGTTTTAGAGGTTAAAATGGTGTTACTTCTTATTCACCCCCACCACCCCCCTCCTCCCCCCCCCAACCTCATAATTAAATCTTCCCACTTGTAAATTCCATCAATTGGTATCAGAGCCAAGTTCTTCTAAGGAGAAGTGTTATAGCTTGAAGAAAAAGATTTTGAAATAGAAGTCTACATACTTGGGAAGATTGTATAGAACTAGGAGATTAAGATATATCTCATTCTACATTCTTCTGAAGAAGCTAGGGAAGAATTGAGAAAATCCTTAAAGAGAAGAAGAGAGATTGTCATAGTTGAGAATGATACATAGTACAAGGACATTGACACCCCAAAAGTATTTCCAAATAGAGATTCCAAGGAATTTGAAGTAGCAATAGCAGACCTGATGGAGAAGAACAGAGCTCAAGCAAAAGAGATCAGAACTCTCAAGATTGAACAAGAATCTCAAACCATGATGCTTTGTGAAGTGACTAAAAAAAAGAAAAGAGCCATTGAAGAAATAGAAATGATAGAGGATGACAAGAGAAACCTTGCCAATAGATTGGAAAAAAAGTCAATTTAGCTTCTAATAATTTCCAACATGTAGTTAGACACCCTAAGACAGATGATGAATGCACATCATGAGCTAAATGTCAAGGACATTGAGATCTCCACACTAAAGATACAAAATGAACAACTGCAAAATGACTTAAAAGGGGAAAAGGTGATTGCAGATAACTTCAACAAACCTAATGAAGCTATCAAGTATTTTGAATAGCTACAAAAATCACCAAAATCCAACAATGGCACTAGAGGACTAAGATATAGTAGCACTAAAAAAGGAGAGTTATCCAAGACTACAGAAGAAAGAAGTCATAAAGGTAAGAACACTAAGCCCACTTGTCATTTTTTTGGTAAAAGGGGACATACCTCTAATGTGTACAAGAGCAAGAATGCCAATAAACATGAAAAATCTAAAAACATGGGTCACTGTCACAAGTGCAACAAGCAAGGACATCAAGCACATGACTACAGGACTAAAACCATCAAAACACCAAGATTTGAAATCCACTACTACAAGTGCAAGAAGTATGGAGATAGAGCTTTTGAGTGTAGATACAAGCCTATGTTGACACCTAATCAACTAGCAAGGAAAATAATTATGGACATCACTACAATTGGGACTAAAACACTAGGCAAAGTTGTCACTATTGTCAAGAGTATGGATACATCCCTGAAAAACTACATGAGAACACATTTTAGTGGAAACTATAGCAGATGGTTGAGCCAAACTATATGTTGCAATTGTTTGAAGATTGGACATATCAAAAAGAATTTCCCAACAAGGTCAAAGGCACCCAATTCAGAGTTCAACAAAGGTAAAGGGAAGGTAGATGCTAAACACATCAGAGGAGAAATGAATAAAACCTGGAAGAAGAAAGATGGAGGCAACACATCCAATGGAGGGATCACTTCACCCAAAAGGTCAAGTGGTCACACTTCATCCAACCAACAAAAAGAAGGTATGTGGAAGTAATATATGAAGCTTTATCATACATCAATTCCTAGACAAGTAGGTACTAGAAAAAATAGATCAACATGAATAGAGATGCAAAGTTAAAACTTCAAATTTTCACAAGTGTTGCCAAGTTAGAAAAGTTGTCCTCAGATGTTGAGTAAAAACCTAGTAAATGTTGAGTTTTTTGCAAAAATTAGTAGAAGCTAAGTGATTAGTTGTAGTTGAGTTAGTAATGAATGTCGAGTGAAGGGCAATTTTAGTGGAAGCCAAGTAAGTGAAAATGTTGTGCATGTTGAGTAACTAGAAATCAATGGGAGTAGAGTAAAGAAAAAATGCTTAAGGAGCTAAATGGATAGCTATAACCACATTAAGCATTGAATGCTATGAAATAATGGTATATGATCACATTTTGAATCATTTTTCACCATCACAAGCCAAAAGAAAAGATGAAGAAGAGTGTAGAATAATTTCCAAGTAGAATTTGAAGAATTTGAGTACATTTCAATAAAGATTCAACATAGTTTCAACGATTCAATGCATTTATACTTTTGTTAAGTTATGGAGTCTTGAAATTTCTTCATGTTGAAACCCTAGATTGCACAAATGGTCTCTAGTTCTAGAAAACCCTAGAAAGAAGAGTCGTTTGAAGTTTAGTTAGTGTCAAATGAAGTTAAACAACCTAATTTTTGACCTATCCCTAAAGCTACATACAAGAATGACCCAACAAGAGCCCTATTCATAATTCCTCCTAAGGTTGTAATGGTCCAAGATGTTAGGAGATGCTATAACTACAAAATTGGTGCTATTGGAGACATAGAGATTAGAGAGGCATATGATAGATTGTCTTAGAATGGAGTCTTGAAAGAAGGATTTCAAATCATTGAGAAGAAGGCCTTAACCCATGCCCTAGAGTTCCCTACTATTTTAAAGAATGAATGGATCAGAAGTGTACATAGTAGGATACATAATGGTAGCTTGTGGTTAGAAGATGGCCCAGTTAAAATATCAAAAAGGATTATTCATAGGGTAACAAGGTATCCAACCCTAGATCAGCCTAAAACCCTAAGGAGTGATTCCAAAGAAGCTATTCAGAAGAATACTGGAGCCAATTGGAACAAGAAAGGCATGACCATTGATACTATTAAGGATTCTCTTATTGATTTTGTTGTCAGAGTCATTTCCCATAAATTCTACCAATCTAGTAGACCCAATAGTGTTCCTTGTATTG
The DNA here is from genome assembly GCA_028749045.1 of Cupressus sempervirens. Lineage (NCBI taxonomy): Eukaryota > Viridiplantae > Streptophyta > Pinopsida > Cupressales > Cupressaceae > Cupressus > Cupressus sempervirens. The sequence goes on from CM053789.1 coordinate 335,155,460, forward strand.
CATTGGATGTTGGTTATAAACTTGTTAAAAAGGATCATACCTATGATCAAGTAGAACTACAACTACAACACATCAATGAGAACTTAGGAGCTATAAGGAGAACAAAGGGAGGTCAATGCAAATTTGGAGCAATTTTGATATGCATATTTTTTTATGTATAGAATGAATTTTCCTCTTTTGGAAAGGTTAGCTAGAAGACAAATAGGTCCATAGTAGCACAGGTGAATGAATACATTGAACAAATGGGAGAAAATTTTGAGACATTCATGACCAACTATTTTGAAGATTTCAAGAAATCAATTAAACAGAGACTTAGGATTCTAGTCTCACTTGTGGAGCAGTATGTAAATGATATTTTTTTTCTTGTTGAAATTGATTATACCTAAATTCAAGCATCCATAACAAGGGTAAGATGGCTTAGACCACTTGGGTATGAGATAAATATTGGTGAAGCATCTGTAGCAATAACAACTCTACTTGAAGAAGAAGTAGACAAAAGTGCTCAAAATTTTAGCACATATGATGTAATATCTAAAGTGGATATGGAATTGAAGACTACTTCTACACTAAAGAAAAAGGACAAATTAGTGAAAGAGCTCAAGGGTAAATTTGGAGAAGGCACAATAGAAGTAGTAGAAGAAGATGATGAAAAGGAAGGTGAAGATGAAGAGAAAGAGGGGCAGGAGCCACTAGGACTAACCCAAGGCATGGGTGAAGATGCTAAAGAAGTAGAAGGTGTTGAGGAAAAGAAAACCAAGGAAGTACCTAAGGCAAAGCCCAAGAAGAGGAAAGCACAAAAGAAACATGCAACATAGCCTAAAGGTAATAAATCAGCTAAGCCAAGCCCAAAAAAACCCACCACAAGGGCAAATACAAGGTCTACAACAAAGGTGGAAAAGGAACTAGAAAAGAAGAAAGCCATAGAGCAGGAAGGGCTAGCAGAAAAGAAATAGAGGAGAAAATGTGTGGCTCCTCTTGGGTCAGATGAAGAGAGGATAGAGTCTGATGACAATGGATAGTTTAGAGTGGTAAGTCACACCACTAAATCTGACTTAGAGAAAATATGTGACAACATTAGGGACAACGCAGACTTGTCAGGGCTTAAAAGTATTGAACTTATTAAGTTTTTTAGAGAGGAACAAAACATAGTGGAAGAATTAGTTTACACTATGATGGTAAAGTTCAAGACTACTCCACTTGAACTTGATAATATTATACCTAAGGAATTATATTCCATTGTAAAAAATAAATGACATTATTGCCTAAAAATGGACAAAGAAATAAGAGTTTCAACATTGGCTCATGTGATGCCTAAACTTATCGAAGGTCAAATAATTAAATCAAGTACAAAGCATGGGAGAAAATTTGCACCCAAACACAAAGCATTTATTATTTTGCAAAATAAAATTGAAGCTGTTGTAAAGAAATCCACTCTCATGTGGAAAGTAATTTATGGTCTCCAGATAGTTAAGGATGGTCAAGAAGATCCCTTTGAGGGAAGGAATGATGAAGATAATGAAGAAGAAAATGACAAGGAAGAAGAAGGAGAGAAATAAAAGACAGATGTTACTATGGAGAAAGACACACAAAAGGTTGACATAGCAACTGCTGAGGAGCAGCAATAGGAACAAAGTGTGCAATTTCATAAATGCCACCACCAAGCCCTCCACATGTAACACTTACACCTGTAGAGATAGTAATTGTAAACGATGTTCCTCACACTTCAAGTCAAAACATCAACCCATTGATTGCAAAGGATCTTAGAAAGATTCTTCACCAGACTACTTTGCAATCATAGCTATATACTAATCTAGTCTTGGTGAGTGTAGAGGAACTTTAAAAAGCTGTAGTTGAGAATACAAAGGAGAAGGTGAATCCACAAGAACCACATTCACATACTCCAAAAGCTACAAGTGGACAACCAAAAGAGCAAGTAGCACAAGATGCATCTGCTAAGATTGACACCATAGTCAAAGTGACTTCAACTACCGAGGAGCAAGCAAAGGAGAAAATATGACAGAAGGATATCTCTTTTCTTATAGAAAAAAGTAAAGGTGCACCTCCTTAGATAAAAATAATTGATCAAGGTAGAGTTGAAAAAAATAAGGGAGAGAGCACTAAGGAGAAAGAACAAAAGGCAATTCAAACATTGATAAATTTTCTTGCTACAGGGACTTCTACTAGAACTACATAGTAGTCAAGCACTAATGTAGTAACACTACAAATATCAGCACCAAGCTCGAGATCTACCAAGGTAGAAAGGGTACTTCACTATGGAGACCTTGCACTTGATGAAGTGATAGTCATTCCAAGCTATGACTATAAAACAATGAACATAGAGAAAATCAATGAAGTGCAAGAGGCACTACAGAAGAAGAAGAAGCAAGAGATACTCAAGAATAAGTATAGGCAAAGGAAAGCATTGATAGAAATCAAAGACATCTTTCTAGATGCTTTTAGATTGCAAGTACCTAATAACAGAAAGCCCATAATGGAGCAATATATCCAATATACTGGACCAAGTATAGAATGAAGACCTAAACACCAATGTCGAATGGCTCTAATGGTCTGAAAAGAAATTCTAGATGAAGTTAAATGAGAAAATATCTAGTGAGATAGCATTGTCATAGGTCGAGCTAGCAAAGAAAGTTGAGAAGGTAAAAGTAGTACTTGAGAATATATTCTCATTGTAATCCAAACTATGTGATTCCTCATACTTCACACAAGAGACTAGCCAAAGGATATTGAGCTTGGAAAGGAACCTCAAAGTATCTATCATGCAACTACCAAAGGATCTAGCTCAAAGTGAGAAGCATTTTTCTACAACACTTCACACACAAAAGGAATTAGCTATACTAAAAATAGATGAGGCTAACATAAAGGCCAATTTATTACAAATCCAGTCTTCCATAACCCCTCATATGGAAGTTTTGCACAAAGAAATGACCTATGTTGAAAATGTCTTGAAGAAAGATCCCAATCTTTCTACATTGGAAGACCTAGTACACCTTGCAGTAGAGACAACCATATAGCTTAAAGCACTAGAAATTGCATTAGACAATTGGGATGCTTATCTAAAAATCATTATGAAAGTAAATAAATCTTTTTTGGCTAAGTATTCAATTCATTCATAGAACCCTTTGACATAGGTGTCAAAAAGGGGGAGATATGATAATTTGGGGGAGATAATACATTATGGAGGTAATACATTTTGAGGGAGATAATAAATTAGCACACCAAAAGGGGAAGATATAATAAATTTTGAATTTTGAGAAAAGATAAGGAGATAAAGCCAAAAGGATATAAAAACTACAAGGGAAGATGTGTGAAAGGGGGAGTAAAGAAAAAGCAAACAGAAAGAAAGTAGACAAGGGAAGGAATGACAAGGCAGAGATAAAGAGTATCAGAATAATCAACATGAGACAAATTCAACATAAGGAGTTTTTGATACATAAATGGTACATCAGCTTAGGGGGAGTTACACATTTTTGAGGTATATGTCTTCTACAAAATTTTGAACTTGTTTTTGAAGTTTTTTACATATGTTGAACAAGACATATATTGTACTCATCGTGATCAGATTTATAATGTTTAGTTAAGTGTTTTTGACACTCATGTCAAAGGCAAAGATTGTTGGTCTCAGATTGGTTTTGACAATTGAGTGTCAACACACATAAGAAATTTCTAAGTTAATGTTGAGTATAATATAGATGTTGAGCTACAGTATGTGCCGAGCCATAAATTCAATAGGTGTTGAGTTATTCAAGAGCAAAGAAACTTTCAAGTCCGGAGTGATAATTGAGCTAGTATAGATGCTGAGCTAGTATATGTGCCAAGCAAAGTATAGGTGCAAAGTGAGACAAACTTAGTATAGGGGCCAAGCAAGATAGAAATCCTATATGTGTCGAACATCATCAATCAATAAGTGCCAAGTAATATAGAATCAACATATGAGTTTGTACCTTCACAAACTCAAATGTAAATAATTTTTGAGCTGACTCAAGATGAATCTTGAAGGATCTAAAAGATAAGATCGAATCTATTATATTCCCTATGTAATAAGCATGCAACCAGTCATAAAAGTGGAGAAAACATGTAACCAATAAGAAAAGTGTAAAGAATTGAGTAGGAAAAGATGGATGAATCTTGATTGTAGATTCATACCTAACCCTAACTCTCAAAAACCTTTATAAGGAGGTTGAAACTCCATAATTCAAGAGTAAGAGGTCATGTTGGAATGCATGAGTAAATGTTAGCAAAGTTTTGGAAGGGGTGTAAAGACTTAGAGGAAGAACATCATTGTAGAATCAGTTTGTCAAGAATTGAGTATCAACACTTCGAACGAAGATATATTATATTAGGAAGGATCAGATTAGATTGGATAGAACAAGGATCTGTAATAAGTAATTAAAGATTGTAAGCCATTAGGTCAACACATTCTACTATACTTTCTAACCATTGTATTAGGAGAATAAAAACCCTATGAAGATAGGTTGGCTTAACAACTATTTTGTAGAACCTTTAACAAGGTGACATTCCAAGTGAATCTTTGTAAATCCTTTAGTTAGGTCACTTTTAATAGGGTGTAAAGCCTTTAAAAGGGTAGGCCTTTCATAGGATAGACCATTGATAGTGGTCAAACTTTGTAACCTTAACTAGTTACATATTGTTGTAGTGATAATTTGTGAGTGTCATCCCCACCCTAGTTTCACCTTCTCATTTTGGAGAGTTTCTAGGTGACCAAAATCTTGTGTTATCTATATTCATGCATGTCTTTACTCTCATGTTAATTAGATGTGTTAGATTCATGTGAATAATCTCAGTTAAATTTTTTAGAGGTTAAAATATTGTTACTTCTAATTCACCACACCCCCCCCACCTCTTCTTAGAAGTAAATCTTCTCACTTGTAAATTCCAAAATAGGATTTGTTTTTTTAAAAATTAGATCTCTATTTAATTGCTACTTAATTTGAGAAAATTGATGTATCCATATTTTATTTTATTTTATTTAACAAGAAATGTTTTCCAAACTTAGTGACACTTAAGGTTAATTTATTCTGGGTTCCTTAGTGAGGCATTACACTTTCTATGGCCCCCGTTTTTGAGTGCCTTAAACTCAACCATTTAAAAAAAATTGTATTTTAGAAACTAGATTCAAAGGACTATAATTTTTCTTTTATTTATATCCTAAAATTTGTAATGTAACCATCTTCAAATTTTTGTTGAAGTTCATATATTGCTGATTTTAACTAAAAAACTGGCATCTTATACCCCCTCTTTGGTACCACAACTTTGTAAGCTTACCCATGTGAATTATAATTGACACAATGCATAAAATAGACTCAGTAAATGTGAGATGAGATGTTATTGATGGATGAGAACAATTCAAGGAAACCCTAATGAATGTGATTAAATAGAAAATTTGTTCTATATAAGGTATTAACAAGAATAAGGATATTGTTGAGAACTCTTATGCAATAAACATGCTCTCTTTTGAAAGATTTAGCTCTGCTCTAAAAATTGGTGAAAATTGTGGAAGTAGTGAATCAAGAGAATAAATTAGTATTTCCCAAATTTGTAAGTCATTCCTTTTTCATACAACAACAACATCAACAATCAATGCCAAATAATTTTTTCCCTAATATGGGTTCGACTTTTTCCCTATCAACATATAAGCAACATGGATATAGGATGAAAGGAAAATAGGTGATCCCCTATATTGTGACCATAAATAGATTTGAAGCTTCGAACAAAGATCATTCAAAGTCAAACACATTTAGTGTTGTGGTTAAGCAACATGAAGCTAGGGATAGGAAGATGAAAAAACTAAAGAAAGATCCATGTGAAAATAACAATGGATGGAAAATTGTAATTTCAAATAAGAATAAAAGAAGAAATGAAATGCAACAAATAATAGAGGCCAATGATAGAAGAAAATAAAAATCATAAAAAATAGTCTACCCAAATTATCAAACAAGTGAAGGAAGAAAAGAGAATGGCAAAATCAGTAGCTTTCCTCATAAAAGCAGACAAAAATTGGAAGCAATTAATATATAGACCTATCAAAATTTTTGAAGCTAATTGTATTTTGCTAGGATAGAAACATCAGCAAGTAGAGTGTAAAGAAAAAACTTAGTGTTTTTGAAAAGAATAAGAAAATCTATATACCACCACATAAAAGGGAGAAGGTTATTTCAGATTATACAAAGCTACCAACACATAAAGTAGTATGACAACTCCACCACCAGAAAAGGTAAATGAAACTAATTGCTATAATTATTCTGATATATTGATCATTAGTGGTAGGTACATAGAAGAAAAGTGGAAGGAATGTTTAGAGCTAGGAGTATATATTAACTGGAGTGTACCAGACAAGAATTTATCAAAATTGACAAAGAAATTAGAAAAGACCTTGTTGGAATTATAATAGGAAAGGTAAACTTCCGAGGGAGGGTGAATAAGTAGCTTCAACTTGGACCCATAAAACTTTCACCATGCATCCATCTCATACATTCGATGAGTAAACTGAAATAAGATGTAAAGCATGTATATCTAAATCATGTTAACATATACGCATACATGCATATATAACACCAAATATGATTACCCATAAACCCTGCAATGAGAAGGTAAAATTTAGGGGAACATGACACCCGAAAATCTTCACTAATATAATAATCAAGTGTATCTAATGAAGGTTACAATGTTCTAACCATGATGTATGATCTACCATATGAAAGGTCTACCCTATTTAAGGTTTACAAAGATTGCTAAGTCCTACCCTATTAGAGGATTTCAACACCCTATTAGAAGTGTTCCTAGTTAAAGGAATTTAGCTCAAAATTAAGTAAAAACCTTTTTAAAGGATACAACCTATTAGGACTACTCTATCAAGAGACTCTAACTGAAATCAACTGTTAGAATTTCTCAACACTAATCTTGTAGTTAGAACTTGATTGCCTGATAACAGATCACCTCTAGACTAATATATTCTCAATCCCCCTTGATGAAATGTATCTTTCCTATGTCCTTTTCCTTTACTTTGTTCATGTCTAACTGATTCTACAATATAATCTTACTTCATAACTCAATCACCATGAATTATCTGCTTGCGCATGCAAAATACTTTCTTCTATTGGATACAATTGATTAATTGTGTGTTGTCTTTAATGTTACACAAATGTCATATTAGTTGACAACTAGTGCATGTCGAGCTCACTTGGTCAGTGAAGACAATTTTCCTTGTCTACTGAGCATTCTTGGATCTACTATGTACAGAAGGAAGTATCTACCAAGCTCACTCAAGCATCAAAGGAAGTTAAGTAGAAAAGAGGTTTAATTGAACTCACTCGGTTAACAAAGGGAAAGTTGAATAGAGTTAGTATTAATCAAGTTCACTTGGTTACCAAAGGGATTTTGTATGTTCGTAGTGTTAACTAAGCTTCTGTTGGTTAACATAGGAAATTACTTCAAAATTAGTTTCTACCAAGCTGGGTTGGCTAACTAAGGATTTTCTTATTTTGGCGTGTAAAGCTTAATTATTTTACCTATTAATTCTACGTAACTAAGGTTATGAATATTGGTTATTCTAATTTTTATTTGAGCCAACCTTACAATCTAGAAGGTATAAGTAAAAGGCAAGTTATGATTTCAAAGTGTGTGATATGCAAGTTGAATAAAAAGGATAAGAACAAAGGACACAAACTTAAGGGATGAGTAGGTATCCTTGTGGAGTAGAAAAGTGTTATTTGATTAGGAAGGATCAAGTATGAACTAGAATAGAGATCTATAATCAGCAATTTAATTGCATCACAATCAAGTTATTTCATTGTTACTCTCTAACCATTGTAGTAGTGATCTAAAATTTCTTAACAGAGCTGGTTTAATAGTCATTTGTATATCCTCTAACAAGGTGGAAATTCCATTGAATTATTTCAAGACCTCTTGCAAGGCCACTCCTAATAGTGTGATTAAATCCTTTAACAAGGTCATAGCTAACAATGTGTTTTGTAACCTTTAACAGGGTTGGCTCCTAATAGGGATCACTTAAGAAGAGTGAAAAATAGTAACTAGTTACATTTGTTGGTTTTTCCCAAATTTGGTTTCCACGTTAAATCTTGGTGTATTATGTGTTCATGTCATTTCTTTCATGCTTGCAATTAAATTACTAATAACATCTTAAGATCTACTAAAGTAATGCACACTTTGCATTTACTGAGTTACAACAATTTTTCTATGCTTACCGAGTATCACCAGTAATAAATTTTATTAGTATGAATTTTATTTGACATCTAAGGGATCTATGATTTATTTTAGTACTAACTAATTCACCCCTCCCATCTCATTTACTCCTCTTATATTTTCAACAATTGGTATCAAAGCTTTTGGTGCTTGTAGAGAAGGTTTCAAGGACCTAAGCTAAAGATCAGGATGTCTTACAAGAGAAAGATTCTAAAGCTACATAGAGACAACTTTGCAACATGGAAAGGACTTATGAGGCTTAATCTAGCTATCATTAATGATTTAGGTTACAAATATCTTGATGAAGAATATAGAACTCCCTGAAGAACATTATTAGTTGAAAATATTGTTGAGAAAAAGAACCATAACATCATGATGATTAATATTTCATATGCTCTCAATTATGCTGAATTTGATGAGGTCAGAGACTATAAAATTGCTTTTGAAATGTGGAACAAACTAAAAGAAATCTATGGAGGAGATGAAAATGTGAGAAGAGCCAAAGAAAAAAGCCTTAGAGGAAACTTTGATCAAATGAGAATGAGAGAAGATGAAAATATTGCAAAATATTTTGAAAGAATCAAAGCTAGTATTAGTACAATCAGAGCATCTAGAGGAGAAATCAAAGAAGAAACTATTGTTAGTAAAATACTCAAAAATTTGCTTCCCATCTATGCAATTAGATTATATGCTATTCAAGAAAAGAGATGTGATCCAAATAACAAGATTGGTTTGGAGGCCATAGTAAGAAGACTGAAAACTTTTGAACTAGACAACTATGTTCTTGCTTCCAAGAATATTGAGTCCACATTTGAAGCTAAACTCTCACTCAAAGAAAAAGGCAAGAAAATAAAAGATAACCAATCAAAAAGTGAGGAAGAAAAAAAAGAAAGTTCTAATAGTGATCTTGAAATATTTGAATCTCTACTTGCAAAGAAATATTCCAAGAGCAAAGGAAAGTAGAAAGGTAAAATTCCTTCAATCTATTTTTCTTGTGAAGAAATTGGTCATATTGCTACTAGGTGTCCAAACAAATAAGGTAAGGAAGAGAAGAAAAGCCACAAGTACAAAGGCAAGAAGGAATTAAAATCTCACAAATACTACAAAGACAAAGGTAAGAAAAATTGTTTTATGACTAAATATTTTGATAATAGTGAAGATGAAATAGTGTATATTGCTATAAAAGATGAATCTAATGATGAAGGAGATAATATGGCACTTGTCTCTCATGTTAGAAAAAATAACACATGGATCATAGATAGTGGATGCTCTCACCATATGACTAGAGGAAAAACTAGGTTTTAACATTTTGAACACTATGATGGAGGTAGTATAAGGTTTGGAAACAATGAACCTTGTTGCATAGAAGGAAAAGGTTGTATCTCATTAACCAATAAACTTGTATGTGACAATGCCTATTGGGTTAAAGGAATAAAGCATAATTTACTGAGTTTGGCACAACTAAACAACATTTGATTCAATGTAGAATTCATGAATGGCAAGGAAAGACTACTAGATAACCAAGAAAATTTGATTGGATCAGCTCGACAAACAAAAGGTAACATATTTTATTTTTATCTTGGTAGTTGCTCATGTTTTATTGCTTAAGTAGAAGAAAGATGGTTATGGAAGAAAAGGCTACGTCATATAAAATTTGACAATATGGTCAAGATAAGAAAACTCATAAGAGTAAGAGGTCTCCCTAGTTTGAAGAAACATGGTGTTGGATTATGCAAAAATTGCAAAAGCTACCAGTCAGTCAATGTCTTGGAAATTGTACATACTGATTTATGTGGACCCATTGGAATAGAAACTTATAGTGGAAAAAAAAATTTCATTCCTTTTATTGATGATTATTCTAGAATAATGATTGCTATGTATCTAAAAGAAAAATTAGAAGCTTTTGAGAAATTCAAATGGTATTTGGCTAGAGTAAAAAAAAAACTAGAAAAAGATTGAAATGCTTAAGATGAGATAGAGGTGGTGAATTCAAATGGTATTTGGATAAAGTAGAAAAATAAACTAGAAAAATATTGAAATTCTTAAGATGAGATAGAGGTGGTGAATTCAACTCAAATGAATTCAAAAAGTTTTGCATTGAAAGAGGAATCAAATGACAACTATTAGCCCCTTGTACTCTTGAGCAGAATGGAATAGCTCAAAGAAGAAACAAATCCATCATGGATTATGCACGAAAACTAATGATTGAGAAGAATGTTGCTATCAAATGCTGGAAGGAAGCTATCATCAATACAATTCATAATTTGAACCGAGTTCAGTTGAAGAAGGACTAAAAAAAACTCCCCATGAACTATGGTATGGCTACAAATCCAATGTAAGTTACATGAAAGCATTTGGCAACAAATGTTATATCTTGAAAGAATCTAGAAAAGGTAAATTTGATGTAAAAGGTGATGAAGGTATATTTCTAGGATATTCCTATAGAAGTAAAGCATACAAATGTCTAAATTTGTCCACTCACAAAAATCATATAAATTACACATGTGAGAATTGATGAGTTTGAATAAAAGACTAAAGAAGAAAAAAAAAAGGAGACAAAAGATTACTAAACTTTTATCTACTATGAACCTGATACATTGCCAAACACATTTGATAAAAATGAGACTTCATCTCCCGAGCTCTCTAAGTCTCCATTGATTATTGAGTTGCAGGAAGTGCAAACTAAGTCATAGAGGCCTGAGTCACATTCATAAGCTATCAAGCTAGTGCATATCTAGTCTGAAGAACCTGAGCCATAGACAAAAGGACCCAAATCTAAAGTTAGGATTCAAAATGAAGATAGTACAATTCATTCAAAATTCAAAGAACTTGTATTTTCTAAATATGTGAGAAGGCATCATGCACCTAATTAGATCATTGGAGACAAATTAGATGGAAAAATGACAAGAAGAAAACTAAAACGTACATGCTTACTTGTTGAATTTAAACCTAGAAATGCTAATGATGTACTTGAAAATGAAAGTTGGATCGAGGCTATGAATGAAGAAATAGAAAAAATAGAAAGGAATAAAACTTGGACTCTTGTACCTAGGCCCAAAGATAAAAATGTCATTGATACAAAATGGGTATTCAAAAATAAGCTTAACAAAGATGGAAAAGTGTTGAGAAAAAAAGAAAGGTTGGTTGGTATGTAAAGGCTATTCTCAAGAAGAATGTATTGATTATGGTGAAACTTTTTCCCCTATTGTAAGACTAGAAGGTGTTAGGACCTTACTGGCTTATACAGCTCACAAAGGATTCAAAGTATATCAGATGGATGTTAAATCTACATTCTTGAATAAATTCTTGATGAGGAAGTCTACATTGAATAGCCAAAAGGTTTTGTTAATCCAAACAAAAGGGACATGATCTAAAAATCACACAAAGCCCTATTTGGTCTAAAACAAGCTCCTAGATCCTAATATGAAAAACTACATAACTATTTAATACATATTGATTTTCGAAGAACAAATGGTAACAGTAGCCTATACATCAAGGAAGGACCAGATAAGAAGATTGTGTTGGTAGAAATATTTGTGGATGATACTTTATTCATAGGAAATGATGACCTATGCAAAGCATTCTTAGAACAAATGAATAAAGAATCTGAGATGTCCATGTTTGGTGAAATAAAATTCTTTGTTGAATTGTATATACAACAGAATAGAAATGGTATCTATATCAGTCAATCTAAGTATATCAAAGAGATACTCAAGAAATTTGGAATGGAGGATTCAAAACCAGTTGGAACCCCAATGTGTACTAGACTTAAGCTTACCAATGACGATGACTCCAAAGAAGTAGATCAGACCTTATATGGATCTATGATTGGGAAATTATAGTATGTAGTACATAAAAGGCCTAATATTGCCTTAGTAGTGGGATAGTAGCAAGATTCTCAGCTAAACCCAGAGAAAACCACATGATGGCAATTAAAAGAATCTTGAGATATCTAAAAGGTATTGAAGACTATGGCTTATGGTACAAACTTGGAGGCAAACTTGACCTAAAAGTATTTATTGATGCTAATTGGGAAAGAAATCTTGATGACACAAAAAGCACTACTGGTGGAGCATTTTTTTTTGGTAAAGGTTGGTATCTTGGACAAGCAAGAAGCAAAACTACACATCTCAATCCACAAAAAAAGTAGAATATATTTTAGCAGTAGTGAATTGCTCTAACATTGTGTGGTTCAAATAGTTTTAGGAAGGAATGAAGGTTGAAATCAAAGAGCTAATAGTCATGTATTGTAATAACACCAACACGATTAGCATATCAAAGAATCCAATGATGCATTCCAAAACAAAGTGCATTGCTATAAAATATCACATTGTAAGAGAATTAGTATAGGACAAAGAAATTAGATTAGAATGTGTGCATACAAAAGAACAAATTGTAGATATATTCACAAAGTCATTACCTAAGGATGCATTTTCGTATCTCAGAGGTAATCTAGGGGTCATTCCCCTATCTAAAGCTCACTAAAAAAATATTAGTGATGCATCAATTGGAACTAAGTTGAAGATCAATTATTTGATGTAATATTGACAAGGACATATAGCAGATGAATTTGTACTCAAGGTACATTGGCACTAATCAGAATGGTCTTTGGCATGTGTTGTCAAATAGGGAGAAGTTAACTGTCATACTTTTCTAAAATTTTGTAGAGGGAGAATTTAAGTAGTTCTTTCATAGATGGAGAACACTATAGGAGAAGTTTTCTGCATAAAATCAAAATGGGAGAAACTTTCTGACACAGGGAGTCTTGTTCACAAATTTAATTGTGGTATGACATGTTGTCTTTCCATCAATGTCAAATATGGAGATTGTTGGATAAAATTGATTAATTGTATGTTGTCTTTGATGTTACACAAATGTCATATCAGTTGATAGTTAGTGCATGTCAAGCTCACATGGTTAGAGAAGACAATTTTCCTTGTCTACTAAGTGTTCCTAAATCTACTCTATATAGAAGGCAGTATCTATCGAGCTCACTCAGGCATCGAAGGAAGTTAAGTAGAAAAGAGTGTAAACCAAGCTCACTTAGTTAACAAAAGGAAAGTTGTGTATGTATATGAGCAATGTTAGTATGCTAATAGAAACCAAATTTAAATAAAGCTTCTACAAACTAAACAAAATTCATAAACTTTAAGATAGACTAAGATGAGCTCTCAATTGAGAATATGAGCCATTAATGGGCTCTCTCAATGAGAAGTTCTCTTGTTGAGTAGCTTTGTCTAAATAGATAGGATGTATGCTCAAGCTTATGCTTCAAAAAGGGCTTCAAATGGAGTTGGAATTTGGGTGTGAGTGTATGGTTTTGATATAAAATGGCTTCTCAAAATGGCATTATGACTTTACTTCATGGATTGTGTTAAAATGGCTTGGGAGAGGATTCCTTAAATAGGCAAAGGGCTTGAGGGTTTGAGGGCTAAGATGCAAGGATGGGAAAAAGCTTATGGAGGGCTCAGATTGCATGAGAGAAGAGCACATGGATTGTGCTTCCTTATAGCCAATCAAGGAGTGACACATGTCACATGGTGAGAGGATGGAGGAAAGGGGAAGGATGAGTCAACAAAAGAGGCTCAAGAGATAAAATCTTCATAAAGACCCTCATAATGACTTGTAAGAGCAATAAAAGGGCTTGTAAGAGTCATTTATGACCTAGTGGACTTCATAAAGTTTTATGGTTGAGATATTTTGAGGGTGATGAGAGCAAATTCGACTTGGACTTGGTTAGGAAGGTTTTAAGCTTGCTTAGGCTTGTGCAAATGATTAGAGGATGGATTAGGATGGTTTAGGATTAGCTTAAGGATAGGCAAGTGGATGGCATTTAATGAGGGTGGGTGAAGGAAGAGATATTTGTTAACTTTGGCTTGGGTTAGTAAGTTTTAACCCATGTTTAGGGAATGTGACAAGGTTAGGAGGGGATTAGGATTAGGTTTAAAGAAATCTTCTAGAAGAGTCTAGATTTTGGATGAGGATAAAGACTTTCTAGAATAGTCTAGAATTTCCTAGGATGAGGATGAAGACTTTTTAGAAGAGTCTAGAACTTCTTAGGATGAGGATAAATTAGATTTTTAGGAAATAAATAAAGTTTTATTTATTTCAAGGGTTTGGGTTGAGGAGATATTTATTAAAACTTTTTTAATAAACATGAGGATTAATACTTAATCTTAATTAAATATTTTGAGTTGGGATTAGGGGTAGGAAATGATGGGATTAGCCTTTAATTAAAATTAAAGAAGGATTAGAAGATTTTGGAAGAGGTTATTGGTCATAAGGAAATTGGCCAAGTTTTGGGCAAAAAATAAATTTTTTATTTATTTTAGGATTTTTGGTCAATTTATTAATTAAATAATTAATAAATAAGAAAATAATGTTTAAATAAGATTTAAACATTTTTGGGAGGGATTTCTTAATTAAATATTTTTAATTAAGATAAAGGGATTTAATGGCATAAAAATTAATTAATTAATTAATTAAATAATTAATTAATTAATAAATGATGATGTCATCGGGAATTTTTCAGAAAATAAAAATACTTTATTTTCTAAAGGTTTTTTAGGTGTCTACAGTGTAGAGTTAGTATTAATCAAGTTGACTTAGTTACCAAAGGGATTTTGTAAGTTCATAGTGTTAATCAAGCTTCTATTGGCTAACATAGGAAATCACTTCAAAATTAGTTTCTACTGAGTTGTGTCAACTAACAAAGGATTTTCTTATTTTGGCATGTAAAGCTTAATTATTTTACCTATTGATTCTAGCTAATTAAGGTGATGAATATTGGTTATTCTAATTTTTATTTGAGTTGACTTGACAATTTGGAAGGTATAATTGAAAGGTCAAGTTGTGATTTCAAAGTGTGTGATATGCAAGTTGAATAAGAATGATAACCAAAGAGGAAGTGAACTTGACGGATGAGTAGGTATCCTTTTGGAGTAGAAAAATGTTATTCGATTAGGAAGGATCAAGTATGAACTAGAAAAAAGATCTGTAATCAGCAATTTTGTTGCATTACAATTAGGTCATTTCATTGTTACTCTCTAACCAGTGTAGTAGTGATCTAAAATATCTTAATAGAGTTGTTTTAATAGCCATTTGTAAATCCTCTAACAAGATGGCAATTCCATTGAATTATTTTAAGACCTCTTTCAGGGCCACTACTAATAGGGTGACTAAATCCTTTAATAGGGTCACATCTAATAGTGTGTTTTGTAACCTCTAATAGGGTTGGATCCTAACAGGG
Source organism: Cupressus sempervirens (assembly GCA_028749045.1). Lineage (NCBI taxonomy): Eukaryota > Viridiplantae > Streptophyta > Pinopsida > Cupressales > Cupressaceae > Cupressus > Cupressus sempervirens. The sequence goes on from CM053789.1 coordinate 335,170,950, forward strand.
CTCACTTTAGAAGAGTGAAAAACTAATAACTAGTTACATTTGGTGGTTTTTCCCAAATTGGATTTCCACATAAAATCCTAGTGTCTTATGTGTTCATGTTATTTCTTTCATACTTGGAAGTAAATTACTAATAACATCTTAAGATCTACTAAAGTAATACACACTTTGCATTTACTAAGTTACAACAATTTTTGTATGTTATCGAGTATCAACAGTTATTAGTTTTATCATTCTAAATTTTATTTGACTTCCAAGTGATCTAGGATTTATTTTAGTAGTAATTGATTCACCGATTCCCTCTCAATTACTCCTCTTATATTTCCAACATCTTCTTCTCAACATAGATAATTTAGGGTTTTTTCCTCTTTAATAAGACTTTGGTTACTTAGGGTTAGGTATGAATCTATGGCTAAGATTCATCCATTTTTCCACTTAAACCTTTCCTTTTTTTGATTTCCTGCATATGATTGTATAGGGAATCCAAATTGAGATTTTTCCTTATCTCCAAAATAAAAAATTCAATCTTAAGTTATCTCAAAAATGGTTTACATAGTTGTTTGTACCATTACAAACAAATATATCAAAATTGTGTCACTTGACATCTGAACTTTCTGAAGCTTGGCATATATTATTTTCTATGCTATGAATCAACATCTATATCACTTGGCATCCACTATTTACTCAACTCCTCTATTACTTAGCATACACTATTTTTTTGACACTTGAGTGACGCGACACTCACTGTTGACTTGACATGCTCTATAATATACATGTGCTCGACATGTACTACATGTTTACAATAAAGTAAGTAAATAACATAAGTTTGTTGACACTCACTTATCAAAACTAATCCAAGATCAACAATCTCCCTCTTTGACATGAGTGTCAAAAATACTTTAAGTATAAATTAACTCAACTTATATAAAAAAATTCAAAATTTCAAAAATTTTGCAATAACTTAGATACCTCAAAATCTTATAACTCCCCCTGAGTTGATATGTTTGTTCTATATCCAAAATTATATACTCATACTAAGTACATATCCTTAGCTTATTCTATCTTTATTCTTTCCTTTTATGTTTTCTCTCATTCTTCTTATCTCCCACTTTGCATGTTCTCCCCTATTTCTCTCTCTACTTATATCTCCCCCAAATCGTATTCTCTTATTCTCTCCCAGCATATATATCTTCCCCTTTTTGACACTTATGTCAATGGGTTATACACTTACCATGTGTTTGTTAAAAAAGGATTTATGGACATCTAGGATTATCTTGAGAGGTGCATCCCAATTCTCACATGCTACATCCAAAGACTTGATTTGGATGGCCAGCTTGGCAGCAAGGTGGACTAGACCATCAAGTGTAGAAATACTTGCATCTTTCTTTATTAGGGTTTCAACATAGCCTATTTCCTTGTGCAAAATTTCCATTTGAGGAATCAAAGTGGTCTAGATGCTAATCAGTTTAGCCCTTATATTGGCCTCATCTACTAACAATGTAGCTAACTGAGTCTGGGTTTGAAGCAATGTCTTAAAGTGATTCTCACTCTAATCTGGTGTCATTGGTAGTTTTGTACTTGATGAACTTATCTAACATTCCAAACTCAAAATATGACTTCTAGTCTCTTGGGTGAAGAGTATTGAATTAAATAATTTTTTGTACAATGAGAAAATATCTAGAAGTACCTTTTTCACATCCTCAACCTTAGTTGCCAATGCAATTTGTGCAAGTGCTATGTCACCTGATATCTTTTCATTGAATTTGATCTAAAATTTCCTTTTTGAACATTCTAGCAATTTTTCATTTCTATCTAGAGCAACTTCACTCACCTTTTCCACTATGGTTTTTAGTTGTTCAATTAGTGGCTTGGTTTCATCTAGAGTTGGCAGACTAAATGCATCCAAAAAGATGTGTTTAATTTTTTGATGCTTTTTCTTTGCTAGAGCTTGTTGAAATATGCCCATTTGTTCTACACTCATTATATCATAGTCATACTTGGGAAAAATGATTTCTTCATCAAGGCTCACATCTCCATATTGGATTACTTCTTTAGCCTTTGATGAAATCAGGCTTGTCACTGATATCTGTAATGGAGTTGCATCTGTGCTTAGCTTCTAAAGAGTATGACTTGAAGGAGTGGTAGATACTGATAAGGTTACCAGGGCTTGAATGACAATTTTTTCCTTTAGTTTTGGTGTCATCTTTCTCTCGTTAGGATTTCCTTGTTCTGCCATAATAACTTGTGATGCATCTTGATCTTGTGTTGTAGGTTCAGATAAGATTACCTATCCTATTCCACTCTATTTTTCTATTATAACCTGGGCTTTCACTATATCTTTTCTAATTTTATCAACCTTTTTTTATGTAGTTTCAGGTTCTATGTCCAAAGGTTGTAAATGAGTGACTTGAGGGGGCATTGAAGGTAATTCTTTTTGTAACGCCTTGCCAAAGGATCCAAAGAATTAACCTAAAGTTTCACTAAGTTTGGTAACATTTTTTTTTTTAACATGAAAGTAACACCATTCATAACATAGTAGCAAAAGCAATAACAATATCCAATTGAAAGTAAACATGAACATACATACATAATTGGTTACATTCTTAAGGATCCCTTAACATTGAATTACATCTAAATTAACTATTAATGAATCCATCTAATACTACATCCACATAAAACAATAATGAAAAGTCCAATGTTCATACATTACATCTCTAAATGCTCAATCATCCATTATACATGCCACAGGGTATGAAAGGCTTAAAAGAATATACATCCGTGTAACTAAAGTACATCATCCTACTAATTCTAGTCCATGATGCAATAACATAAATGAAACCACATATCATACAAGATACATCATCATAAAAGATATAAACATCCATCATAAAGGTTAACCATTTATCACAAACATAATTAACTAAGTGCATGGTTCCTCCCAAACATAAATAGAATCATTAGACCATCATGGGCCCTAGCCATCCCTCTGTGTGTAACATTCCAAATCATCGAAGAGATTGTTGGTATTATCAAGGTAGGAATGTCACTTCTAAAACATACTACATCATATGCAGAAATAAATCTAACATGCAAGATAAAGCATAAGATAACATCATCTAACATATGAAAATCATCAATATAAGGATATGTGTCCACCATCATAATCCATGAATAGAATGAAGATAGATGCCAAAAAAGAATGCATCAACCACAATGTCTTAGATGGATCTCAAATGGTAAGAGTGAAAAAAGCACTACCACCCAACCGTGTGGAACCTAAATGGTCTACTCCCACCACACTGACAAGATAATCTCAAGTCCTAGACAGGTTATGAAATCACATAGCACAAATACTCTCTAATTATAGGAATCCTAAAAGTCTACTAACTCAAAGGTTCCAACCCAAACCAATATCTAATCCCAGAGGCACAACCAAGACATGTAGGAAACCTACTATGCAAGCAGAAAAGTGTCATCGCATAAATCATGCTATAGTTACCCTGGTAGTCTCCCAATAGACCCTGGACCCATAGTGATCCCTTTGTGGTGACTAGTATCCTCTCATATAGATGAGCCATACTACAGAATGCAAGGTCGCAACCAAGTACTCTCTCTACTCCCATCCTAGTTTGTACTAGCACTCGAGGCATGGGTGAGAAGAAAAAATTATCTTATTAGGTTAATTAAGTCAGTATTAGGTGTTATGTTTTCACTTATTAAAACAACTTACAATGAGTTACCCTGGCAGCCTCTTAGGGCCCTGGCCCCCATTGCAAGCCACTTCCTGACACTACAAGTAGATAACCTACCCTAAGCTCATGCAATCATAAATCACAAAATCACCACAGTACTATACAAGCAACTGAAAAAATACCAAAAAATAATACACAATAAGAGCATCAAATCTCAATGAGCAACTGAAAAGCATCCATCGATAATCATGACCACAGTAGTTCTCTATTGGCAACTGAAGGTATCACTGATAATCACAATATTTATTGGTTCTTAACAAGCAACCAAAAAGAATCTCAAAGTAATACTGATCAAAGACTCCCAAATGGTTGAGTCAAAACATGTCACAACATGACATCATCAAGATCAAAGCAAACACTTCACTCCCACCAAGGTGGCTAGAAAGTAATCCAATTATAACTGATCGAAGACTCAAAAATGGTTAAGTCAAGTGTCTCATACACATACACCTTAGCTTCACACAAGACTGAAAAGAATTAATGAATAGTAAATACAAACATCTCATAGAGCATAGCATCACATTACCCTGGTTGGGTTTATAAAGAATCAAGATCAAAAGACATCATCATGACATCACAATCAAAACCCTCAAGCCTCTAGTAAACATCCTATAACTAGTCAATAACTAGTCAACCCAAATACCCAAAATAAGAAGCATAGAGAAAACACAAGATGCAAGCAGAAGTTTGGGTTTGATTAAAATTACATAGTTGAATAAAGTGTGGGGTCTCAATTTTTGGTTTGGAGCTGAAAATTGAGTGAAGAAACACTTATACATTTTCCTCTAACTCATATATTTATTTTAATAAAAGTTTCTTCCCATAACTCTTATAAATCAATTTTCTAAATAATTTAAGAACATACATTATTTATGTAAAGACCCCCCCTTAATGCTATCTAATCTTCATTAAATTAATTAATTATATTAAAATTCATGTTAATAATTAAATGATTTAAATCACTATATTATAATTAGTATTATTAAAACCTTAATTAATAACAACCTATATATATATTAAAATCTTAATTAATAATATATATATATATATATATATATATATATATATATATCTTAATTAATAACAATCTATATATATATAAAACTTCAATCTCAAATGTTATATGCATAAACTTAATATTTGATTGATTGAAGGCATGAGTTTCAGGACTGTACCTGCCTTGCGACTGTGGTCACTTCCATTCATTTATGTGTCCGCGTGATGGTTCCAAAAATGTGTTGCCATAATGTGAGGTGTCGTGTAGGCCTACTGGCATAGACTTGTGATAGTACACTATCACAGAGCCTGCGGCAGCAGTACTGCTGGCCTCTGCTTTAAATGAAGTGGGCTAGAGGTATGGGTTCGTCCCTCCCCACCCCATTAAAATTTGTAAACTTTTTTTTATATAAACGTTTTCTAAAATGTTTCTCCCATATGTGATTCATCAATTTTTTTAATATATATATTCCTCTACATTATTTAAATATGCAACATTCAATTAAATATATCTATATAAATACATATATATGTATGTATATATACATTTATATGTACGTATATATACATTTATATGTATGTATATACATACATACATACATACATACATACATACATACATACATACATACATATATATATATATATATATATATATATATATACATACATACATATACACATATGTATATAAATGTATATATATGTATATGTATATATATGTGTATATATATATATATATATGTATGTATATATGTGTATGTATTTATATACATATATGTATAAATATATATATATATATATATATATATATGTCTATATATACATGCAGACAATTACTAAGTATTACAATATTCTTTTTTTATAATAAACATATATATATATGCATATGTGTGTGTGTGTGTGTATATATATATATCTCTATGTGTGTGTGTATGCAAATTTGTATAATTTAAAAAGAGAACATGTACATAGTTTTTAAAACAAAAAGGGCTTTCTAATTCTATAATTAAGAATTTTCCTTTAATGATCGTTCTCTAGATTTTCCTAATTGATCCTTCTAATAGGTTTTCCCATAGCATCAAAAACCCTATTCCCATAAATTTTTCAAATCTATGCATGTGGGATTTTCTCATATAGAATTTAACTACCCATAATAAGAATGCATACAACCAAGATATTCAACACATGAAATCGTCAGAAAGCATTCAGAAGACACGATGAAGACAGGAAATGCAAGAAGCAAAATATCATATGCAAAATTTACAAGTGTCTACCTGGAGACTGATGCTAAATCACTTCTCCTCAGAATTCATAGAGCAAGCTCCTTTCTTCTCCAATGTTTTCGGGTCCTCCAAAAAAACTCCCTAAGCCTCTAGGAGTGCCTGAATATAAAGAACTCTCAGGAAGCACCTAGAATGTCTACAGAAACAACTAGAAGGTGTTGACAACTAAGCATGAGTCTTTTCCAACCTTCTAGATGAGTCACAAGGTTGTAGACACCATGTGCTTAATTGTGTGCTAACTCCTGTGTTGTTGACATATGTGAAATCAAGAGATGCGTTCACTCCTAAGCAGGCTTATAACTTTTATTTTTAATTCTTTTATTATTTTTATTATTATTAGTTATTTATTACTTTATTATTATTTATATTATTATTATAAATTTTAATTTCTTTTATTTAATTCTTTTTCTCAATTAGTTCCCATTTAATTAATTAAAATCAAAATATCTAAAGATCATGATATTATATTAATTTTTTCCAAAATAATTAAATTATTATTTAAATCTTTTTAATTTAAGACTTAATTATTAGAAAATTCACCATAGACCTCCAAGACAAAATATGAAAACCCATCATAGAACAATCCATACAAAATCTGTCTAAAGGGTCAAAATAATGAATTATGTCATCTGACACATTCAGACGGTAAAATATCCAAATACTTGTCCTACCTCTGTAGGAAAAAAGGTTTAAGTGTAACGCCCCGCCAAGGGATCCAAAGAATTTCACTAAGTTTGAGAAACAATTTTTTTTTAAATATGAAAGTAAAACCATACACAACACTTGCGGAAGCAATAGTAACATCCAACTGAAAATAACATAACAGATTACATTCTTTAAAGATCCCTTAACATTGAATTACTTCTAATCATAACTTATTCATCTAACATTACATCCTTAACAATGAAATAACAAGGATACATCCAATGTTCTTAAACCATATACAAGTGTACATTTTAGATTGCTCAATCATCCACTATACATGTTACAAAGTATGAAAAGCTTAAAAGAATATACATCCATGTAAATAAAGTACAACATCATCCAATATTAATCCATGACATAATGAAACCCTAACAATACATGATACATCATCATCATAAAGATATAAATATCCATCATAAAAGAAAACCATATATCACAAACATAACTAACTAAGTGCACGGTTCCTCCCAACCGTAAATAGCATCATTAGACCATCATAGATCCTAGCCATCCCTCTGTGCATAACATTCCAAAGCATCGAAGAGATCATCGGTTATTAACATAGTAGGAATGTCACTCCTAAAAACATCCTACTAACATGCAAAATAAGGCATAAAGTAACATCATCTAACATATGCAAACCATCAATATAAGAAACATACCTATAAATACATCCATCATAAGTTATATCATCTATCATAGTGATCCAAGAATAGAATGAAGATAAATACCAACCAAGAATACTCCAGCCACGGTGTCTCACACAGATCTCAAATGATAAGAGTGATAAAACACTACCAACCGACCGCGTGGAACCTAAGTGGTCCACTCCCACCATGCTGAGGAGATAATCTCAAGTCCCAAACAGGCTATTCAAATCACAAGCATAAATCTCTATGAGTCCAGGAATCCTAAAAGTATACTAACTCAAAGGTTCCAACACACACAAAATCGACATCTAAATCCCAAAGGCACACAATGACATGTAAGAAACCTACTTTGCAAGTGGAAAAGTGTCATCGCATTTATCTCCTACAAGTTACCCTTGCAGTTAGCTAAATTCCATGGGTCCATACAGATCTCATGCGACCACTAGTATCCTCTCATACTGACGAGGCATACTATGGAATGCAAGGTCGCAACCATGCGTCTCACTACTCCCATCCTAGCCTGTACAAGCGCTCAAGGCATGGGTGAGAACATCAAAACAATTATCTTTTTAGGTTCATTTAATCCCCATTTAGTGTGTAAATGTTATCACTTATTAACCAAACTTACAATGAGTTATCCTGGCAGCCACTTAGGGCCCCGACCCCCATTGCAAGCCACTTCTCGACACTACAAGTAGATTACCTACCCTAATGCTCATGGAATCATAAATCGTACAAGCGACTGTAAAGAAATCCAAAGATAATCCATAAAAAGAATCATCAAATATCCACAATATAAGCATCAAATATCCATAAGAATCATCAAAATCTCCATGATAAAATCATCAAATATGCGTAAAAGCATCAAATCTCCATGAGCAACATCCATAGAAAATCATGACCACAACAGTTCTCTATTGGCAACTGAAGTATCACTAATAATCATAAGTATCCATTGGTTCTCAATAACCAAAAATATATCATCACATCCATCATCATCAAGAAATAAATCCACATTTCAGTCCCATCATGGCGACTAGAAAACAATCCAAGGATAACTGATCGATGACTCAAAAATGATTAGCTCAAGTATCTCATACACATACATCTTAGCTTCACACATGAAGACTGATGAACAAATACAAACTTTTCATAGAGCATACGATCACATAACCATGGTTGAGCTTATAAAGATTGAGACCAAAAAGATCAACATGGCAAAACATCTCATAACCCCCGAGCCTCTGGTAACAACCTAGGACTGGTCAACACTAGTCAACCCAAAACCCAAAACAAGAAGCATAAAGAATACACGATGCAGACACATGTTTTGATTTTGCTATTATCTCATAGTTGAATAATGTGTAGAGTTTCATTTTCCATTTTCAAGTGTAGGGGTTACAGTTTCGATTTTCAAAAATACTTCAAATGTCTTAAGTTTCATCATTTGACCTACAAGTCAACCCATTTGTTTCCCGATAGCATTATCCTTCCATTATTAAGAATTACATTCTAAGATTAACTTAAGGATAATTATTCACTAAAATGATCATCATTGACCTTAATTAAAGTGTTCTCTATTTTAACCATGATCCATATTCTAATTGGTTAATTCTTCTTTTAAAGTTACTTCAACTTCCAAAATAAATCAAGGATCATTAATCATTAAATTATAAGAGAACCAATTATCATTCTTCGAATAAGATATCTTAACTTAATCAGAATGATCAATTAAATCCATCAATTAACATAGGTACACCATCTATGACCTATTATTATTCTAATAATTCTTAATTAAGACTAAATTAAATATTATTAAAACTTAAGCCTTTAATTCAATCATTATCATCATTGACAATCATATAATATCTAAAATCATAATTCAAGTCATAAGACTTGTCAACCTCAATATAGATAATTTACAATCGCGCTACAAGATTTATATCAATTAAGTCTCCATTACATAACTTAATTATTAATTAACTCTAGTTAATTGATTTAATTAATAATCTCACAACCAAACTATCAACCCAAAGAATATTAGTTGACTAACAATAGTTTGTACGTAAAAAGTCATCTTTAATCCAATACAGGAAAATTAATATTTTGATAATAATAATATTAACAAGTTACTTTGGAAATCTTATCCATAATGACTACATTCATCTTTCTTAACAAATTCATATTAATGATAATCATTTCCTAGTTAAATCTCTATCGCATTTAATTATATTGACAACTCATTAATTGATTAAAATCAATTGTACTTCAAATCCAAAAACTAATGTCTTTACAAAACTTCAATCGTTAAATAATCTCTTCTAGATTAATTCTAATTGAATTAACCGTTTATACTATTATTTAGTAATATTTTGTAGACCCAAAAACTTAGTAAATAATAACTCAGATCATAGCGATGCTATAACAATGACTCCTTGACAATTTAAATCTCAATCCACTTTTATCAAAATCTCATAGTATAAATTAACATTTTTAAATTAAAAGTCAACTATATTATTATCTCAATAAATTATTTAATATAGCTCCATGAATATTGATCGACTAATGACTAACGCTAATTGTAAAGAATTAACTATATTCTAATCCATTATTAGTAAGTTAATGGTAACTTGTTATTAAACAAGTTATATTAAAATTCTCATTAATAGTTCTACAACACCAGATCCTTCATCATTTTCTACTCAGTTTAATAACAGTCGAAGATTTGAGTATTCATACAAGTATAATGTAGCAAACATTATTGCTAATCCATGATTATATATATATATATTTTTTAATTATCACATTCCATTATTAACAAAAATATATATTATAACATTTATAATGTTAAATCTTTATAACATTATAACATTAAAACCAAACTATAATTAATAGCTTTGATTAATAAATATATATATTTTAAACCATATTTAATAATGTTATAACATAATATAAAATATTTTAAACAATGTACATTCCTTTAAACAAAGGTGGATAACCGCCGGCCACAATACGTGCGGCCTGCGAATTGCAGGTGCCCTGCGATGATGCAGGTACGTTCCGATCACGCAGAGCCTGCATCTGGTGCCGCTGCCCGTAAAGGGATGGAGAGGGGGAGGGGGTGCGGTAGTTAAAACCCCGCCCACCCATATATATATAAAATCTAATTTTATAAAATGTTTGTAGTAACGTTTTACTATTGTGCGCTAAGATATGCGGTTCGAAATTATAAAGTTTTCCATTTCGACTTTACACAAATATATATACATATATGTATATATGTATATATATATATGTATATATGTACATGTATATATATATATATGTATATATATATATACACAATTTCCTACCAATTTATTACTGCATTTAAAATATATATATAATTATTTATATGCAGATTTATAAAGGGAAATATATACTCCGATTTAAAGGCTTAAACAAGAATTCTTCCCTTTAAATAATTTTTTTCTAAACATATCCATTAATCCATCCAATAGGTTTAACTATAAATTTGAAATCATCATTCTCAATTTAATTTTAATTCGAATCCCAAACCCGTTTAGATCTAATTTCTTTCCTAAATTGGATCTAGGGTTTTCTAATGTTTTCTTCTCAACCAAATAGAATATCTAGATTCTGATTCAAATTGCAAATTCATTTATGGAATATAATCAAACACTTATAACAAATATGACGAAGACAGGAAGAGAAATGGTGCAAAGAGAATAGGCAAATATCACGAGTGCACCTGGACACTGATGCTAATCCGCCATGCCTCAGAAGTCCATAGAAAATCCTTTCCTGCTCCATCATTCGCAAACCTTCCAAGATCCAAGCCAACCGAGAATCTCCAAGTGACTAGAAGAGCTAGAAGGAACATAGAAGCATATAAAAAATATATGAGCATGAAGAAGAATATGAGCTTGTAGCTTGTAGCTTCAATTAAGCTTGTAGCTTCCATAAGGCTTGTAGCTTCCATAAGGCTTCCCAAAACACACTAAGAGAGCCTCTATTTAAAGGCCTCTAAGATGCATCTAGAGTGTCTCTAGAAACAACTAGAAGATAAGCATGACAACCAAGCATGAGTCTTGTCCAACCTTCTAGATAAGTCCTAAGGTTGTAGACACCATGTGCTTAAATAAAATGCTAACTTCTAAGTGTAGACAACTAGTGCATTCTTAGAGTGCAAACTCCAGTGTTATCTACATGACAACTCCCGAGAATTTGCAAACTCCTATGTGAGCAAATATTAAAAATAATGCACAATAATTAATATAATATTTAATTTACTCTTTCTAATTTAATTTATTTATTTATTAAATCTCATGCACTTACTTTAATAATTCCACTTTGCAATCTTAATATATTTATATTTTAATCACATGAGATTTAGAATCTTTTAATAATTTAAAATATATTTTCTACTTTTAAATTTCATTTCCAAAACTTAATTGCTAAAATATTTATTAGCTTTAATAATAATATTATTTACTCATTTATTTAAGAATGAGCTCCAAATATATTATTATTAAAATAAATATTGCCACATTCCAAATTTAAACTTTTAATTTTATCTTCAAATTTAATTATTTTATTTAATTAATTTCCCAATTAATTAAATAAAATAAATATTAAAATATCATATTAATTTTCCATTAAATTAAACCATTAATTAAATCTTTTAATTAGGCTTAATTAATAGAAAATATATCAAAGACTCACAAGGATAAAATATGAAAATCCATCATAGCCAAAATACATACAAAATCAAACCAAAGGTTTAAATCACGAATTACGTTATCCAACGTATTCGGAGGGTACTCAACTTAGATACTTGTCCTAATTTTTCAATTAGAACAAATGGCTTAAATGGTTGGGATTTGGACTTGAAAATTTATCTCCCCTCTCTTATCATTGAGATAATATGATAGGGTACGCTCATCTTGGAAATTCAGGGAAGTCGATACCCGGTACCTACAACCTGCATAAAAATGATACATGTACAAGCACAATATATACTAAGCTAAATAGGCAATGGCAGGAAGTGGTGCATCGTGTAGGTCCTGATTAGCAGGTGACTACGACTCCCTTCCTTAACCACATCAGACACACCATATAAAAGAAAACATGCAAAGAAAACACGCACACGTTACACATGCAAGTATGGGATAAGTATCCATAATAAAACACATATGATAATAAATCATCTTACTAATCATCATTAATAGCTGCAACCACTAAAAATAATCATCATGCATACATGAAATATAAAGTCTAAGTGATCTCATCACGTAATAAACTGAATCCATAGCACAATATCTGATAATCTCATAACAATTTTGCTAACCAACAACATGAAACTAGCTCTAAAAGAGTTTAGCAATGATAGAAAAATGTGAATCAGGGGCAGGAACTACATCCACCCCCCCTAGGATTAGGCTTACTCTTAGAAGCCTACAAGAATGAAAAACTAAGATACTCACTTTGTGAGTCCCATTGAACCCTTTCTCCCTATAGGGAAACATGACTCCACTGAAGATATTACAACACCCTTAGAGCAATGTGATTCTAGTTTAATGGTAAACCGAAAATCATATCGATCCAACATCCATTCTTTCAACAACTACTGAGATAGATCCCTTAATACATTCTAAACAAGAGCAACTTAATGCGCACAAAAATAATCAAAGGCATACTACCTTAAAACATAGATAGAAAGATACATGTTTTGAAACTAGAATGAGTTTCAATTTTCAGTTTTGCTCATGTTTAGGTTTAGGTAGAATTTTCAGTTTTAAAAGCTAAGTGTTAAGCATGAAAAATATGCAAGTAACAGTGTAAGTTTTGTTTCAGTTCACCTAGTTTCAAGTTTTCAGTTTTGAAAGGGATACACATGATAGTTCAAAGTTTTCATTTTGTTCAACTAGTTGATAACTAGTAGCATTCCAATATACCCAGAGCTCCCAATGTTGAAACTTGCGCTCTGATACCAAATGTAACATCCTGCCAAGAGATCCAAAGAATTTCACTAAGTTTGCCAAACAATTTTTTTTAAAATATGAAAGTAAAACCATACACAACACTTGTGGAAGCAATAGTAACATCCAAATGAAAATAACATAACAAATTACATTCTTTAAAGATCCCTTAACGTTGAATTACTTCTAATCATGACTTATTCATCTAACATTACATCCTTAACAATGAAATAACAAGGATACATCCAATTTTCTTAAACCATATACAAGTGTACATTTTAGATTGCTCAATCATCCACTATACATGTTACAAGGTATGAAAAGCTTAAAAGAATATACATCCATGTAAATAAAGTACAACATCATCCAATATTAATCCATGACATAATGAAACCCTAACAATACATGATACATCATCATCATAAAGATATAACTATCCATCATAAAAGATAACCATATATCAAAAACATAAATAACTAAGTGCACGATTCCTCCTAACTGTAAATAGCATCATTAGACCATCATGGATCCTAGCCATCCCTCCGTGCGTAACATTCCAAAGCACCGAAGAGATCATCAGTTATTAACATAGTAGGAATGTCACTCCTAAAAACATCCTACTAACATGAAAAATAAGGCATAAAGTAATATCATCTAACATATGCAAACCATCAATATAAGAAACATACCAATAAATACATCCATCATAAGGTATATCATCTATCATAGTGATCCAAGAACAGAATGAAGATAAATACCAACCAAGAATACTCCAGCCATGGTGTCTCCTACAGATCTCAAATGATAAGAGTGATAACACTACCACCCAACCTTGTGGAACCTAAGTGGTCCACTCCCACCGTGTTGAGGAGATATTCTCAAGTCCCAAACAGGCTATCCAAATCACAAGCATAAATCTCTATGAGTCCAGGAATCCTAGAAGTATACTAACTCAAAGGTTCCAACACACACAAAATCGACATCTAAATCCCAGAGACACACAATGACATGTAGGAAACCTACTCTGCAAGTGGGAAAGTGTCATTGCATTTATCTCGTACAAGTTACCCTGGTAGTTAGCTAAACTCCACGGGTCCATACAGATCTCATGCGGCCACTAGTATCCTCTCATACTGATGAGGCATACTATGGAATGCAAGGTCGCAACAATGTGTCTCACTACTCCCATCCTAGCCTGTACAAGTGCTCAAGGCATGGGCGAGAACATCAAAACAATTATCTTTTTAGGTTCATTTAATCCCCATTTAGTGTGTAAATGTTATCACTTACTAACCAAACTTACAATGAGTTATCCTGGCAGCCACTTAGGGCCCCGACCCTCATTGCAAGCCACTTCCTGACACTACAAGTAGATTACCTAGCCTAATGCTCATGGAATCATAAATCGTACAAGCGACTGTAAAGAAATCCAAAGATAATCCATAAAAAGAATCATCAAATATCCATAAGAATCATCAAAATCTCCATGATAAAATCATCAAATATGCATAAAAGCATCAAATCTCCATGAGCAACATCCATAGAAAATCATGAACACAACAGTTCTCTATTGGCAACTGAAGTATCATTGATAATCATAAGTATCCATTGGTTCTCAATAACCAAAAATATATCATCACATCCATCATCATCAAGAAATAAATCCACATTTCAGTCCCATCATGGCGACTATAAAACAATCCAAGGATAACTGATCGATGACTCAAAAATGATTAGCTCAAGTATCTCATACACATACATCTCAGCTTCACACATGAAGACTGATGAACAAATACAAACATTTCATAGAGCATACAATCACATAACCATGGTTGGGCTTATAAAGATCGAGACCAAAAAGATCAACATGCCAACACATCTCATAACCCCTGAGCCTCTGGTAACAACCTAGGACTGGTCAACACTAGTCAACCCAAAACCCAAAACAAGAAGCATAAAGAATACACGATGCAGACACATGTTTTAGTTTTTCTATTATCTCAAAGTTGAATAATGTGTAGAGTTTCATTTTCCATTTTCAAGTGTAGGGGTTTTAGTTTCCATTTTCAAGAATACTTCAAATGTCTTAAGTTTCATCATTTGACCTACAAGTCAACCCATTTGTTTCCCGATAGCATTATCCTTCCATTATTAAGAATTACATTCTAAGATTAACTTAAGGATAATTATTCACTAAAATGATCATCATTGACCTTAATTAAAGTGTTCTCTATTTTAACCATGATCCATATTCTAATTGGTTAATTCTTCTTTTAAAGTTACTTCAACTTCCAAAATCAATCAAGGATCATTAATCGTTAAATTATAAGAGAACCAATTATCATTCTTCGAATAAGATATCTTAACTTAATCAGAATGATCAATTAAATCCATCAATTAACATAGGTACATCATCTATCACCTATTATTATTCTAATAATTCTTAATTAAGACTAAATTAAATATTATTAAAACTTAAGCCTTTAATTCAATCGTTATCATCATTGACAATCATATAATATCTAAAATCATAATTCAAGTCATAAGACTTGTCAACCTCAATATAGATAATTTACAATCTCGCTACAAGATTATATCAATTAAGTCTCCACTACATAACTTAATTATTAATTAACTCTAGTTAATTGATTTAATTAATAATCTCACAACCAAACTATCAACCCAAAGAATATCAGTTGACTAACAATAGTTTGTACGTAAAAAGTCACCTTCAATCCAATACAGAAATATTAATATTTTGATAATAATAATATTAACAAGTTACTTTGGAAATCTTATCCATAATGACTACATTCATCTTTCTTAACGAATTCTTATTAATGATAATCATTTCCTAGTTAAATCTCTATCGCATTTAATTATATTGACAACTCATTAATTGATTAAAATCAATTATACTTAAAATCCAAAAACTAATGTCTTTACAAAACTTCAATCATTAAATGATCTCTTCTAGATTAATTCTAATTGAATTAACCGTTTATACTATTATTTAGTAATATTTTGTAGACCCAACAACTTAGTAAATAATAACTCAGATCATAGCGATGCTATAACAATGACTCCTTGACAATTTAAATCTTAATCCTCTTTTATTAAAATCCCATAGTATAAATTAACATTTTTAAATTAAAAGTCAACTATATTATTATCTCAATAAATTATTTAATATAGCTCCATGAATATTGATCGACTAATGACTAACGCTAATTGTAAAGAATTAACTATATTCTGATCCATTATTAGTAAGTTAATGGTAACTTGTTATTAAACAAGTTATATTAAAATTCTCATTAATAGTTCTACAACACTAGATCCTTCATCATTTTCTACTCAGTTTAATAACAGTCGACGATTTGAGTATTCATACAAGTATAATGTAGAAAACATTATTGCTAATCAATGATTATATATATATATTTTTTAACTATCACATTCCATTATTAACAAATATATATATTATAACATTTATAATGTTAAATCTTTATAACATTATAATATTAAAACCAAACTATAATTAATAGCTTTGATTAATAAATATATATATTTTAAACCATATTTAATAATGTTATAACATAATATAAAATATTTTAAACAATGTACATTCCTTTAAACAAAGGTGGATAACCGTCGGCTACAATACGTGCGGCCTGTGGATCGCAGGTACCCTGCGATGACGGGTACTCTACGATCACGTAGAGCCTGCATTCTGTGCCGCCGCCCGTAAAGGGATGGAGAGTGGGGGGGGCTGCGGTGGTTAAAACCTCGCCCACACACACACACACACACACATATATATATATATATAATCTCATTTTATAAAACGTTTGTAGTAACATTTTACTATTGTGTGCTAAGATATGTGGTTCGGATTTATAAAGTTTTCCATTTCGACTTTACACAAATATATATATACATATATGAATATATGATGACGGGGCCACACCAGCCGTACCAACTCACAACCAAAAATGCAACAAGATGGAGATAGAGAGATGACAAAAAAAATGCTTCATAAAGCATCCATTAATACTTGAAATCCACTAGAAGAGATTACATTTGAAGAGCTTACAATTCAAGAACTTCTATTTCTCGAACTTCCATTAGAAGAGCTTCCATTTCTTCAACTTCTTGAACTTGATTACAAACGATTATAAGCCTTGCTTAAATAGGCACTTCTAACCCAAGACATTACAAACACAAGCAATGTGGGATAAAAGGTAAATACAACTACCTTTAAATAAATATTAAATTCCCACCCAAATACAACTAAGCACCCAACAAATATTAAATGCATGATTTAAGGAACTTGCCACCTACACACCTCGATTAATGGAATGACAACTATTTTAATTATTTTCTATTTACGCCACCTATGCGCCTCGAAAATAGAAATCTCCTTTTCCTTTTTTTTTCTCCTTTTTATTTTTTATTATTTCTCCTCTAATTTTCATCACTTTCTCTCTCCTCCACAATTTTTTTTTTTTTTTCCTCTTTTTTTTTTTTTTTTTTTTTTTCTAATAATTTAATTTTCCCATGTAAGATGCTCCTGCATCAGACTCCCTTGGTAGATAGAAAAGTGTGTCCCACACTTTAACGCCAAAAGAAAGATATACAACCATCTTCATCTTCACCACAAGCTACGACCCCAATAGGGACAAGAAAAACCAACATGTAAATCTTCCACATTTTTTTTTTTTACTGATGCATGATGCTCCTGCATCCGACTCCCATGGTAGGAAAAATTTTGTGAATATGGATCCACAAAATGAAGTAGCCACTGTTGACAGATTTTTTTCCTCTTCCTCCAACACATAGCTGGAACAAGTATTCGGTGCCGATATATTTCCTTCTTTTGCTGCTGAAAATCCTCTTTTGCAATGAACTCTATCCAAGTATAACTCTCATCCTCATCCAATCTTGTTGAATTAATCACACCTGTAATAAACCCAACAACACCATACCAATCTTCCTTTGCATACCATACATCATGAACAAGATCCTCATGCAAACCATCATTAATATCTTTAAAACTCATATCAAAGAAAACATCCCATGATTCATAAGAATTTACCTGTTTGACATCTTCATCTTTGCTTGCCTCTTTTATGTCATCAACAATGCACGTAACTACTCCACTTGCTTGATCTCCAACTAAGGCACTATACTTCTCCTCCATTGCTGCAATCTTCAAATCATCTTGATCTACTTCAGGTTCATAAGTCTTGTCATCTTTATGCTCTTCCTCTTCTTGTTCATCTTCTTCAACTTTAGGTTCACAAATGATTTCCTCTTCATCTGCTTGCTCTTCCACTAGATCATCTTTCTTTTCCACATCCAAGGAATTATCAACATCTCTTTTCTGGTGACATGCTCTTCGTTTTTGCAACTCAGCTTCTAATTCATTCACTTGCTTCTGCAAATCAACTAGCAATGATTGTTGATTTCTTGCTCTAAATTTCTCAAGTCGAGGAATCCTCAGAATCCATCCAATTACAAAAGTCATCTTCGTCTGTCTCTTCTCCATAATCAAGTCTTCATAAGAAAAATCTTGTCCAAAACAAGAACCTCATGCAAACTGCCTCACAGTCGGCGCTCTGTCTACACAATCAAGAACTTCTTCACAAACTTCAACCAACTCAAGGTCCTGGTGCAAACTGCCTCACGTTCGGCGATCTGTCCGCACACTCAGGAACTCCCGCTCTGATACCACTGATGACGGGGCCACACCACCCGTACCAACTCACAACCAAAAATGCAACAAGATGGAGATAGAGAGATGACAAAAAAAATGCTTCATAAAGCATCCATTAATACTTG
Organism: Cupressus sempervirens; assembly: GCA_028749045.1. Lineage (NCBI taxonomy): Eukaryota > Viridiplantae > Streptophyta > Pinopsida > Cupressales > Cupressaceae > Cupressus > Cupressus sempervirens. The sequence continues at coordinate 335,190,158 of CM053789.1, forward strand.
AAATCCACTAGAAGAGATTACATTTGAAGAGCTTACAATTCAAGAACTTCTATTTCTCGAACTTCCATTAGAAGAGCTTCCATTTCTTCAACTTCTTGAACTTGATTACAAACGATTATAAGCCTTGCTTAAATAGGCACTTCTAACCCAAGACATTACAAACACAAGCAATGTGGGATAAAAGGTAAATACAACTACTTTTAAATAAATATTAAATTCCCACCCAAATACAACTAAGCACCCAACAAATATTAAATGCATGATTTAAGGAACTTGCCACCTACACACCTCGATTAATGGAATGACAACTATTTTAATTATTTTCTATTTACGCCACCTATGCGCCTCGAAAATAGAAATCTCCTTTTCCTTTTTTTTTCTCCTTTTTATTTTTTATTATTTCTCCTCTAATTTTCGTCACTTTCTCTCTCCTCCACAATTTTTTTTTTTTTTTTCTAATAATTTAATTTTCCCATGTAAGATGCTCTTGCATTAGACTCCCTTGGTAGATAGAAAAGTGTGTCCCACATTTTAACGCCAAAAGAAAGATATACAACCATCTTCATCTTCACCACAAGCTACGACCTCAATAGGGACAAGAAAAACCAACATGTAAATCTTCCACATTTTTTTTTTTTACTGATGCATGATGCTCCTGCATCCGACTCCCATGGTAGGAAAAATTTTGTGAATATGGATCCACAAAATGAAGTAGCCACTGTTGACAGATTTTTTTCCTCTTCCTCCAACACATAGCTGGAACAAGTATTCGGTGCTGATATATTTCCTTCTTTTGCTGCTGAAAATACTCTTTTGCAATGAACTCTATCCAAGTATAACTCTCATCCTCATCCAATCTTGTTGAATTAATCACACCTGTAATAAACCCAACAACACCATACCAATCTTCCTTTGCAGACCATACATCATGAACAAGATCCTCATGCAAACCATCATTAATATCTTTAAAACTCATATCAAAGAAAACATCCCATGATTCATAAGAATTTACCTGTTTGACATCTTCATCTTTGCTTGCCTCTTTTATGTCATCAACAATGCACGTAACTACTCCACTTGCTTGATCTCCAACTAAGGCACTATACTTCTCCTCCATTGCTGCAATCTTCAAATCATCTTGATCTACTTTAGGTTCATAAGTCTTGTCATCTTTATGCTCTTCCTCTTCTTGTTCATCTTCTTCAACTTTAGGTTCACAAATGATTTCCTCTTCATCTGCTTGCTCTTCCACTGGATCATCTTTCTTTTCCACATCCAAGGAATTATCAACATCTCTTTTCTGGTGACATGCTCTTCGGTTTTGCAACTCAGCTTCTAATTCATTCACTTGCTTCTGCAAATCAACTAGCAATGATTGTTGATTTCTTGCTCTAAATTTCTCAAGTCGAGGAATCCTCAGAATCCATCCAATTACAAAAGTCATCTTCGTCTGTCTCTTCTCCATAATCAAGTCTTCATAAGAAAAATCTTGTCCAAAACAAGAACCTCATGCAAACTGCCTCACAGTCGGCGCTCTGTCTACACAATCAAGAACTTCTTCACAAACTTCAACCAACTCAAGGTCCTGGTGCAAACTGCCTCACGTTCGGCGATCTGTCCGCACACTCAGGAACTCCTGCTCTGATACCACTGATGACGGGGCCCCACCACCCGTACCAACTCACAACCAAAAATGCAACAAGATGGAGATAGAGAGATGACAAAAAAAATGCTTCATAAAGCATCCATTAATACTTGAAATCCACTAGAAGAGATTACATTTGAAGAGCTTACAATTCAAGAACTTCTATTTCTCGAACTTCCATTAGAAGAGCTTCCATTTCTTCAACTTCTTGAACTTGATTACAAACGATTATAAGCCTTGCTTAAATAGGCACTTCTAACCCAAGACATTACAAACACAAGCAATGTGGGATAAAAGGTAAATACAACTACTTTTAAATAAATATTAAATTCCCACCCAAATACAACTAAGCACCCAACAAATATTAAATGCATGATTTAAGGAACTTGCCACCTACACACCTCGATTAATGGAATGACAACTATTTTAATTATTTTCTATTTACGCCACCTATGCGCCTCGAAAATAGAAATCTCCTTTTCCTTTTTTTTTCTCCTTTTTATTTTTTATTATTTCTCCTCTAATTTTCGTCACTTTCTCTCTCCTCCACAATTTTTTTTTTTTTTTTTAATTTTTTTTTCTAGTAATTTAATTTTCCCATGTAAGATGCTCCTGCATCAGACTCCCTTGGTAGATAGAAAAGTGTGTCCCACACTTTAACGCCAAAAGAAAGATATACAACCATCTTCATCTTCACCACAAGCTACGACCTCAATAGGGACAAGAAAAACCAACATGTAAATCTTCCACATTTTTTTTTTTTACTGATGCATGATGCTCCTGCATCCGACTCCCATGGTAGGAAAAATTTTGTGAATATGGATCCACAAAATGAAGTAGCCACTGTTGACAGATTTTTTTCCTCTTCCTCCAACACATAGCTGGAACAAGTATTCGGTGCCGATATATTTCCTTCTTTTGCTGCTGAAAATACTCTTTTGCAATGAACTCTATCCAAGTATAACTCTCATCCTCATCCAATCTTGTTGAATTAATCACACCTGTAATAAACCCAACAACACCATACCAATCTTCCTTTGCATACCATACATCATGAACAAGATCCTCATGCAAACCATCATTAATATCTTTAAAACTCATATCAAAGAAAACATCCCATGATTCATAAGAATTTACCTGTTTGACATCTTCATCTTTGCTTGCCTCTTTTATGTCATCAACAATGCACGTAACTACTCCACTTGCTTGATCTCCAACTAAGGCACTATACTTCTCCTCCATTGCTGCAATCTTCAAATCATCTTGATCTACTTCAGGTTCATAAGTCTTGTCATCTTTATGCTCTTCCTCTTCTTGTTCATCTTCTTCAACTTTAGGTTCACAAATGATTTCCTCTTCATCTGCTTGCTCTTCCATTGGATCATCTTTCTTTTCCACATCCAAGGAATTATCAACATCTTTTTTCTGGTGACATGCTCTTCGTTTTTGCAACTCAGCTTCTAATTCATTCACTTGCTTCTGCAAATCAACTAGCAATGATTGTTGATTTCTTGCTCTAAATTTCTCAAGTCGAGGAATCCTCAGAATCCATCCAATTACAAAAGTCATCTTCGTCTGTCTCTTCTCCATAATCAAGTCTTCATAAGAAAAATCTTGTCCAAAACAAGAACCTCATGCAAACTGCCTCACAGTCGGCGCTCTGTCTACACAATCAAGAACTTCTTCACAAACTTCAACCAACTCAAGGTCCTGGTGCAAACTGCCTCACGTTCGGCGATCTGTCCGCACACTCAGGAACTCCCGCTCTGATACCACTGATGACGGGGCCACACCACCCGTACCAACTCACAACCAAAAATGCAACAAGATGGAGATAGAGAGATGACAAAAAAAATGCTTCATAAAGCATCCATTAATACTTGAAATCCACTAGAAGAGATTACATTTGAAGAGCTTACAATTCAAGAACTTCTATTTCTCGAACTTCCATTAGAAGAGCTTCCATTTCTTCAACTTCTTGAACTTGATTACAAACGATTATAAGCCTTGCTTAAATAGGCACTTCTAACCCAAGACATTACAAACACAAGCAATGTGGGATAAAAGGTAAATACAACTACCTTTAAATAAATATTAAATTCCCACCCAAATACAACTAAGCACCCAACAAATATTAAATGCATGATTTAAGGAACTTGCCACCTACACACCTCGATTAATGGAATGACAACTATTTTAATTATTTTCTATTTACGCCACCTATGCGCCTCGAAAATAGAAATCTCCTTTTCCTTTTTTTTTCTCCTTTTTATTTTTTATTATTTCTCCTCTAATTTTCGTCACTTTCTCTCTCCTCCACAATTTTTTTTTTTTTTTTTTTCGCAAACTGCCTCACGTTCGGCGATCTGTCCGCACACTCAGGAACTCCCGCTCTGATACCACTGATGACGGGGCCACACCACCCGTACCAACTCACAACCAAAAATGCAACAATATGGAGATAGAGAGATGACAAAATTGCTTCATAAAGCATCCATTAATACTTGAAATTCATTAGAAGAGATTACATTTGAAGAGCTTACAATTCAAGAACTTCTATTTCTCCAACTTCCATTAGAAGAGCTTCCATATCTCGAACTCCCTTTAGAAGAGCTTCCATTCCTTGAACTTCTTGAACTTGATTACAAATGATAATAGGCCTTTCTTAAATAGGCACTTCTAACCCAAGACATTACAAACACAACCAACGTGGGATAAAAGGTAAATACAACTACCTTTAAATAAATATTAAATTCCCACCCAAATACAACTAAGCACCCAACAAATATTAAATACATGATTTAAGGATCTTTCCACAAACTTCTAAATTGCCACCTATACACCTTGATTAATGGAATGACAACTATTTTTACTATTTTTCTTTTTACGCCACCTATGCGCCTCGAAAATAGAAATCTCCTTTTCCTTTCTTTTCTCCTTTTTATTTTTTTATTTTTATTTTTTATTTTTATTTTTTCCTCTCTTTTTTTTTCTAATAATTTAATTTTCTCATGTAAGATGCTATGTATATATATATATGTATATATGTACATGTATATATATATATGTATATATGTATATATGTATATATATATGTATATACATATATACATATATACATATATACATAAATACATATATACATATATATATATATATATATGTATATATATACACAATTTGCTACCAATTTATTACTGCATTTAAAATATATATATATAATTATTTATATGCAGATTTATAAAGGGAAATATATACTCCGATTTAAAGGCTTAAACAAGAATTCTTCCCTTTAAATAATTTTTTTCTAAACATATCCATTAATCCATACAATAGGTTTAACTATAAATTTGAAATCATCATTCTCAATTTAATTTTAATTCGAATCCCAAACCCGTTTAGATCTAATTTCTTTCCTAAATTGGATCTAGGGTTTTCTAATGTTTTCTTCTCAACCAAATAGAATATCTAGATTCTGATTCAAATTGCAAATTCATTTATGGAATATAATCAAACACTTATAACAAATATGACGAAGACAGGAAGAGAAATGGTGCAAAGAGAATAGGTGAATATCACGAGTGCACCTGGACACTGATGCTAATCCGCCATGCCTCAGAAGTCCATAGAAAATCCTTTCCTGCTCCATCATTCGCAAACCTTCCAAGATCCAAGCCAACCGAGAATCTCCAAGTGATTAGAAGAGCTAGAAGGAACATAGAAGCATATAGAAAATATATGAGCATGAAGAAGAATATGAGCTTGTAGCTTGTAGCCTCCATTAATCTTGTAGCTTCCATAAGACTTGTAGCTTCCATAAGGCTTCCCAAAACACACTAAGAGAGCCTCTATTAAAAGGCCTCTAAGATGCATCTAGAGTGTCTCTAGAAACAACTAGAAGATAAGCATGACAACCAAGCATGAGTCTTCTCCAACCTTCTAGATAAGTCCTAAGGTTGTACACACCATGTGCTTAAATAAAATGCTAACTTCTAAGTGTAGACAACTAGTACATTCTTAGAGTGCAAACTCCAGTGTTATCTACATGACAACTCCCGAGAATTTGCAAACTCCTATGTGAGCAAATATTAAAAATAATGTACAATAATTAATATAATATTTAATTTACTCTTTCTAATTTAATTAATTTATTTATTAAATCTCATGCACTTACTTTAATAATTCCACTTTGCAATCTTAATATATTTATATTTTAATCACATGAGATTTAGAATCTTTTAATAATTTAAAATATATTTTCTACTTTTAAATTTTATTTCCAAAACTTAATTGCTAAAATATTTATTAGCTTTAATAATAATATTATTTAGTCATTTATTTAAGAATGAGCTCCAAATATATTATTATTAAAATAAATATTGCCACATTCCAAATTTAAACTTTTAATTTTATCTTCAAATTTAATTATTTTATTTTATTAATTTTTCAATTAATTAAATAAAATAAATATTAAAATATCATATTAATTTTCCATTAAGTTAAACCATTAATTAAATATTTTAATTAGGCTTAATTAATAGAAAATATATCAAAGACTCACAAGGATAAAATATGAAAATCCATCATAGCCAAAATACATACAAAATCAAACCAAAGGTTTAAATCACGAATTACGTTATCCAACGTATTCGGAGGGTACTCAACTCAGATACTTGTCCTAATTTTCCAATTAGAACAAATGGCTTAAAGGGTTGGCATTTGGACTTAAAAATTTATCTCCCCTCTCTTATCATTGAGATAATACGATAGGGTACGCTCATCCTAGCAATTCAGGGAAGTCGATACCCAGTACCTGCAACTTGCATAAAAACCATGCATGTACAAGCACAATATATACTAAGCTAAATAGGCAATGGCAGGAAGTGGTGCATCATGTAGATCCCAACTAGCAGGTGACTACGACTCCATTCCTTAACCACATCAGACACACCATACAAAAGAAAACATGCAAAGCAAACACGCACACCATACACATGCAAGTATGGGGTAAGTATCCATAATAAAACACATATGATAATAAATCATCTTACTAATCATCATTAATAACTGCAACCACTGAAAATAATCATCATGCATACATGAAATATAAAGTATAAGTGATCTCATCATGTAATAAACTGAATCCATAGCACAATATCTGATAATCTCATAACAATGTTGCTAATCAACAACATGAAACTAGCTCTAAAAGAGTTCAGCAATGATAGCAAAATGTGAATCAGGGGCAGGCACTACATTAATGGATTAGGATTTGGACTTGAGAATTTATCTCCCCTCCCTTACCATTGAAATAGTGTGATAGGGTACGCTCATCCTGGCAATTCAGGGAAGTTGATACCCAATACCTATAACCTTCATAAAATCTATTCACGTATATACAATATATATATGCTAAGCTAAACATGCAATGGTAGGAAGTGGTGCATCATGTAGATCCTAACTAGTAGGTGACTATGACTCCCTTCCTTAACCACATCAGAAACACCATACAATAAGAGAACAAACACGCACACCATACACATGCAAGTATGGGGTAAGTATCCATAATAAAACACATGTGATAATAACCATCTAACTTATCATCATCAATAACTAGAAATAATGTAATAATCATCATGCATCCATGAAATGTAGAGTCTAAGTAATCTCATCACATATCAACTAAATCCATAGCACAAGATCTGATAGTCTCAAAATAGAGCTACCAACTATCAACACAAAACTAGTCTAACAGAGTTCGATCATGATAACAAAAATGAGACCTAGGGGCAAGCACTACATCCACCCCCACTAGAATTGGGCTTACTCCTAGAAGCCTACATGAATGATAATACTGAAGAACTCATTGTGCGGGTCCCATTGAACCCTTTCCCTTTGTAGGAGGATGTGACTCTACTGACTACACTCTCTAGGCTCTACCCATGTCACTAACTGTAGGTTCTGAAGTTACAGGTCCCTGGCCTGAGAAGTGAGGTTTCCCTTGAGGGTAGTAAGATGCCTTGTGCCCGCGTTGACCACATGGGAAACATTCCCCATTAAAGCTCCTCTAAACTCTAGGTGCACTAGACTACTGGAAGCTACCCCCACTAGGATAAGACTGAACACTCTGAGATAGCTGATCATATTGGTTGAACTTGTTGCATTGAGCGTTGTGATAGTTCCTAGTATTGGAACCACCACCACCACTCCGTGCTGGAGTGTAAGTTCCTCCCTCCCATTGATTACCCCCAGAAGGAGGTTTCCTATTGCCACTTGCTCCCTAACCACCCTTCGTCTGTAATGTTAAAGGTTCTCCTAGAAAACCCCCATATCCTAGGTTCACACTTTTCCCTACAAGGATAGCTCGATGTACTGCATCCTTGGGGGTTTTAGGTTCAAACACCTTAACACCCCCAATTAAATGGTTGTTCAATCCTCTAATAAAATTTTGTGTCAACTGAGCTGAGTTGTCACTAAATTTGGAAAAGGACATGAGCTCGTAGAATTTGTGCTCATACTCTGTTACATGCATAGAATGCTACCCAAGATTATGGAACTCATCTGCCCTTTGCTGCTTCCATTCCTCTCGTAGGAATCGCTCGCAAAAACTTTCTAACAATAGCTCCCAAGTGACACTGTTCATATCTATGCCCAGTTTCTTTTCCTCAATTGTCCACCAAGTGGCCCCAAAATTCTCCAAGTTGGTAATGGTGAATCTCGCCTTAACATTACTATCAAAGTCCTTCATGGAAAAAATCCTATCAAGGGCAATAAGCCACTATTTAGCCACATATCTAGAACCTTGCTCGTTAAAGAGCTTGACCTTGGATCTTGAAAGGTCCTTCATCTGAGTAGATACAATGGATCTCTATTGATCCTTCTGAGGGCTCCTAGACTTGGGTCTATGCTCTTGTTCTGTTCGATGTGCTTTCCGCTAATCATGAGTAGGAGGTAGGCAATCAAGAATGGTTTGCATCATCTGTCTCAAGTTAACCTCCTTAGATTCAGCTTGCTCACCTCTACGACTCTCTTCCTGCTACTCGCTAAAATGCTCTCCCTTGCTGTCTTCATGAGCAGGCCCTCCATGGATAGACTTATGGACACTAATAGCTCTGCCATGTCCATGACCCCTTCCATGGCCTCTACCAGGGTCTCTACACCTCGCCAAGGGATCCAAAGAATTAACCAAAAGTTTTACTAAGTTTGGTAGCATTTTTATTTTTATTTTTTATTTTTTATTTTTTGAGCATGAAAGTTAAACCATCTACATCATACACACGATAACGGAAGGAATAGCAACAATTCAAGTGAAAGTAAACATAAACATACATAACAAGTTACATTCTTTAAGGATCCCTTAACATTGAATTACATCTAAATAAACTAATATTAATGATTCCATCTAACACTACATCCACATAATATTAATAATTAATTTATGCGATAGAGTCTTAATTGAAATAATTATCGATAATACAGATTTGTTAAGGAAATATTAGTATTCATTAAAAAGAATGACAAATGTTGTCATTACAGATTTATTAATTAGATTCCCAATATAACTTGTTATTAAATAGTAACAAGCAATTATTGAACTATTAATATGAATATTAGAGTCTTAAACCTTTTTTCCTAGAGAGGTAAGACAAGTATCTGGATATTTTACCTTCTGAATGGGTCAGATGACATAATTCATGATTTTGACCCTTTAGACTGATTTTGTATGGATTGTTCTATGATGGGTTTTCATATTTTATCTTGGAGGTCTATGGTGAATTTTCTATTAATTAAGTCTTAAATTAAAAAGATTTAATTAATAATTTAATTATTTTGGAAAAAATTAATATAATATCATGATCTTTAGATATTTTGATTTTAATTAATTAAATGGGAACTTATTGAGAAAAAGAATTAAATAAGAAAAATTAAAATTTATAATAATAATATAAATAATAATAAAGTAATAAATAAATAATAAAAATAATAAAAGAATCAAAAATAAAAGTTATAAGCCTACGTAGGAGTGAACGCACCTCTTGATTTCACATATTTCAACAACATAGGAGTTAGTGCACAATTAAACACATGGTGTCTACAACCTTATGACTCATCTAGAAAGTTGGAAAAGACTCATGCTTAGTTGTCAACACCTTTTGGTTGTTTCTAGAGACATTCTAGGTGCTTCTTGAGAGTTCTTTATATTTGGGCACTCCTAGAAGCTTAGGGATCATTTTTGGAGGACCTAAGAAAATTGGAGAAGGAATGAGTTTTCTCTGTAGATTTTGAGGAGAAGTGATTTAGCATCAGTGTCCAGGTAGATAGTTGTGAATTTTGCATATGATATTTCACTTCTTGCACTTCCTGTCTTCATTGTGTCTTCTAAATGCTTTCTGAGAATTTCATGTGTTGAATATCTTGGTTGTATGCATTCTTATTATGGGTAGTTAAATTCTATATGAAAAAATCCCACATGCATAGATCTAAGAAATTTGTGGGACTAGGGTTTCTAATGCTATGGGCAAACCTATTAGAAGGATCAATTAGGAAAATCTAGAGAACAATCATTAAAGGGAAATTCTTAATCATAGAATTAGAAAGCCCTTTTTGTTTTAAAAACTATGTACATGTTCTCTTTTTAAATTATGCAAATCTACACACACACACACACACATATGTTTATTATTAAAAAAAATACTATAATACTTAGTAATTGTCTACATGTATACATACATACATATATACATACATACATACATATATATATATATATGTATATTTATATGTATATATATATATACATATGTATATATATGTATATTTATATATACATATAAATATATAAATATACATATATATACATATCTATATATATATACATATATATATATACATATAAATATACATATATATATATATTTAATTGAATGTTGCATATTTAAATAACACAGAGAAAAATATATATTAAAAAAAAATGATGAATCGCATATCGGAGAAATGTTTTAGAAAATGTTTATATAAATTTCTTTTTGCAAATTTTAATGGGGTAGGGAGGGATGAACCCGTACCCCAACCCTGCTTTATTTAAAGTAGAGGCTGGTGGCACTACTGTCGCGGGCTCTACGACAGTGTATTGTCGCAAGTCTGCATCAGCAAGCCTGCATGACACCTCACATTATGGTGATGCATTTTTGGAACCGCAACACAGACACATAAATGAATGGAATTGACCATAGTTGCAGGGTGGGTACAGTCTCAAAACGCGTGCCTTCAATCAATCAAATATTAAGTTTATGCATATAACATTTGAGATTGAAGTTTTATATATATATATATATATATATCTATGTGTGTGTGTGTGTGTGTGTGTGTGTGTGTGTGTGTATAGATTGTTATTAATTAAGATATATATATATATATATATATATATATATATATATATATATATATATATATATATATATATATATATATATATATATATATATATATATATATATATATATATATATATATATATATATATATATATATATATATATATATATATATATATAAATAGGTTGTTATTAATCAAGGTTTTCATAATACTAATTATAATATAGTGATTTAAATCATTTAAAAAAATAACATGAATTTTAATATAATTAATTAATTTAATGAAGATTAGATACCATTAAGGGGGGGGGGGGGGGTCTTTACTTAAATAACGTATGTTCTAAAATTATTTAGAAAATTGATTTCTGAGAGTTATGGGAAGAAACTTTTATTAAAATAAATATATGACTTAGAGGAAAACATATAAGTGTTTCTTCACTCGATTTTCAAATCCAAAACAAAAACTGAGACCCCACACTTTATTCAACTATGCAATTTTAATCAAACCCAAACTTGTTCTTGCGTCTTGTGTTTTCTGTATGCTTCTTGTTTTGGGTTTTTGGGCTGACTAGTTTTTGACTAGTTATAGGACATTTACTAAGGGTCGGGGGTTGTGATTGTGATGTCATGATGATGTCTTTTGATCTCGATTCTTTATAAACCCAACCATGGTAATGTGATGGTATGCTCTATGAGATGTTTGTATTTACTGTTCATTGATGCTTTTCAGTCTTCTTGTGTGAAGTTGAGGTGTATGTGTATGAGACACTTGACTTAACCATTTTTGAGTCATCGATCAGTTATACTTGGATTACTTTCTAGCCACCTTGGTGGGAGTGAAGTGTTTGCTTTGATCTTGATGATGTCATGTTGTGACATGTTTTGACTCAACCATTTGGGAGTCTTCGATCAATATTATTTTGAGATTCTTTTTGGTTGCTTATTGAGAACCAATGAAACTTGTGATTATCAATGATACCTTCAATTGCCAATAGAAAACTATTGTGGTCATGATTATCTATGGATGCTTTTCAGTTGCTCATGGAGATTTGATGCTCTTATTGTGTATTATATTTTGGTATTTTTCCAGTCGCTTGTATAGGACTGTGATGATTTTGTGATTTATGATTCCATGAGCTTAGGGTATGCTATCTACTTGTAGTGTCCAGAAGTGGCTTGCAATGGGGGCCAGGGCCCTAAGAGGCTGCCGGGGTAACTCATTGTAAGTTGTTTTATAAGTGAAAACATTACACCTAAGACTAACTTAATGAACCTAATAAGATAATTGTTTGTTCTCGCCCATGCCTCGAGTGCTAGTACAGACTAGGATGGGAGTAGAGAGAATGCTTGGTTGCGACCTTGGATTCCATAGTATGCCTGATCTATATGAGAGTATTCTAGTCACTGCACAAGGATCAGTAGGGGGTCGGGGTCTATTGGGAGACTACCAAGGTAACTCTAGCATGATCCATGTGATGACACTTTCCCACTTGCATAGTAGTTTTCCTACATGTCTTTGTTGGGCCTCTGGGATTAGATGTTGGTTTGTGTTGGAATCTTTGAGTTAGTATACTTTTAGGATTCCTGGATTTAGAGAGTATTTGTGCTATGTGATTTGATAACCTATCTGGGACTTGAGATTATCTCCTCAGCATGGTGGGCATGGACCATTTAGGTTCCACACGGTCGGGTGGTAGTGCTTTTTCCACTCTTACCATTTGAGATCTTTCTAAGACACCATGGCTGATGCATTCTTTGTTGGCATCTATCTTCATCATGTTCATGGATTATGATGGTAGAAACGTATCCTTATATTGATGATTTTCATATGTTAGATGATGTTATCTTAAGCTTTATCTTGCATGTTAGATTTCTTTCTGCATATGATGTAGTATTTTTTAGGAGTGACATTCCTGCCTTGATAATACCGATGATCTCTTCGATGATTTGGAATGTTACGTACGGAGGGATGGCTAGGGCCCACGATGGTCTAATGATGATATCTATGGTTGGGAGGAATTGTGTACTTAGTTAGTTATGTTTGTGATAAATGGTTAACCTTAATGATGGATGTTTATATCTTTTATGATGATGTATCATGTATGATATGTGGTTTCATTTAGGTTATTGCATCATGGACTAGAATTAGTAGGATGATTTACTTTATTTACAGGGATGTATATTCTTTTAAGCCTTTCATACCCTGTGGCATGTACAATGGATGATTGAGCATTCAGAGATGTAATGTATGAACATTGGACTTTTCATTATTGTTTTATGTGGATGTAGTATTAGATGGATTCATTAATAGTTAATTTAGATGTGATTCAATGTTAAGGGATCCTTAAGAATGTAACCAGTTATGTATGTATGTTCATGTTTACTTTTATTTGGATATTGTTATTGCTTTCGCTACTATGATATGAATGGTGTTACTTTCATGTTAAAAAAAAAAAATGTTATCGAACTTAGTGGAACTTTAGGTTAATTTTTTGGATCCCTTGGCAAGGCATTACACTTTTGTATTCACCTTCTCCCTTTAGGTTCTAGTCAATATCTTCTGTAGCTCATCCATACTAACCAATATAGGATTATCACAAGGTTTTTCCTGTAGTGTGGACTGATCTAATATCTTCTTTTGATCTTCTTATGTAAGGGGATTGATGTTCTGAGTTGTGACATTAGAAACATCCTTAACAATGATTTTTTCAGTATTTATACTAGTTACACATTGAGGGCTAACACTCAGAAATTGTAAATGAATTTTCTGCTTCTATATTGACCTTTTTGCATTCCTTAAAGTGCTGCTAATAATCCTTCATATGCACTTCTTAGTGTAGACACCTAAAAACCTTTAGAAAATAAAGTATTTTTATTTTCTGAAAAAGTCCTGATGACATCATCATTTATTAATTAATTAATTATTTAAATAATTAATTTATTTTTATGCCATTAAATCCCTTTATCTTAATTAAAAATATTTAATTAAGAAATCCCTCCAAAAAATGTTTAAATCTTATTTAAACATTATTTCCTTATTTATTAATTATTTAATTAATAAATTGACCAAAAATCCTAAAATAAATAAAAAAATTATTTTTTGCCCAAAACTTGGCCAATTTCCTTATGACCAATAACCTCTTCCAAAATCTTCTAATCCTTCTTTAATTTCGATTAAAGGCTAATCCCATCCTTTCCTACCCCTAATCCCAACTCAAAATATTTAATTAAGATTAAATATTAATCCTCATGTTTATTAAAAAAGTTTTAATAAATATCTCCTCAACCCAAACCCTTGAAATAAATAAAACTTTATTTATTTCCTAAAAATCTAATTTATCCTCATCCTAAGAAGTTCTAGACTCTTCTAGAAAGTCTTTATCCTCATCCTAGGAAATTCTAGACTATTCTAGAAAGTCTTTATCCTCATCCAAAGTCTAGACTCTTCTAGAAGATGTCTTTAAACCTAATCCTAATCCCTTCCTAACCTTGTCACATTCCCTAAACATGGGTTAAGAATTACTAACCCAAGCCAAAGTTAACAAATATCTCCTCCTTCACCCACCCTCATTAAATGCCATCCACTTGCCTATCCCTAAGCTAATCCTAAACCATCCTAATCCATCCTCTAATCATTTGCACAAGCCTAAGCAAGCTTAAAACTTTCCTAATCAAGTCCAAGTTGAATTTTCTCTCATCACCCTCAAAATATCTCAACCATAAAACTTTATGAAGTCCACTAGGTCATAAATGACTCTTACAAGCCCTTTTATTGCTCTTACAAGTCATTATGAGGGTCTTGATGAAGATTTTATCCCTTGAGCCTCCTTTTTTGACTCATCCTTCCCCTTTCCTCCATCTTCTCACCATGTGACATGTGTCACTCCTTGATTGGTTGTAAAGAAGCACAATCCATGTGCTCTTCTCTCATGCAATCTGAGCCCTCCATAAGCTTTTTCCCATCCTTGCATCTTAGCCCTCAATCCCTCAAGCCTCTTGCCTATAAATTGGATCCTTCCCCTTTGCAAAATAACACAATCCATGAAGTAAAGTTATAATGCTATTTTGAGAGCCAAATCCATACTAAAGCCATCTATCCACACCAAAAATCCACAATCATCCATTGAAGCTTTTGGAAGCATATTGAGCATACATCCTATCCATTTAGATAAAGCTACTCAACAAGAAAGCTTCTTATTGAGAGAGTCCATTAATGGCTCATATTCTCAATTGAGAGCTCATCTTAGTCTATCTTGAAGTTTATGAATTTTGTTTAGTTTATGGAAGCTTTATTTAAATTTGGTTTCTATTAGCATACTAACATTGCTCATATACACTTAGAAATACTTCTTAGTACTTCAACACAATGATATCTTAAAATACATCTTACATATGTACCTTTCCAATTTACAAAATTGCAAGGTTGGCCAAAATACAAGTGAACAATTCATTACAAAGTTGGCCCAATAGTAAATGGCTTGAGTTCACTGAACATACTTGGTGATCTTGTGATACTTGGTGTCCAATGTAGTACACGACATCATCATGCACTCAGTAGAAGTGAAGGCATAGTCCATATTGATCACTCAATGTAGTTTTGAACTTAGTGACCACTGGTGACTTAGTAGATGAAGTGTCATTTGGTAGATACTGCATGCTAAGTTTACCTTGCTTCACTTGGTAAACACTACTTCCAATACTTGATTTACACTAAATTTCCATGACACAAACTTACTGCTCAATAGACACTATGAAGCTCGGTAGACACTGCTAATCTTCGCATTGCCTATATTCACTTAGTAGCCACTGTTCTACTTGGTGTAAACTAATAAATACTTTGAAGCTTGATTAACACTAGAATGCTCGTGAGTGTGGGAAACAAAGTGCTAAGCTCGGTAGCTATACCGATATAGATAGGTGTTGCCATAATGGAAATGATAACTTAATTCCAACAATATCCCCCTTTGGCATTAGTGACAAAACACTTATAAGCCAAAATATATGTACACAATCTAATTCATTGATTTTTGAATTTTCAAAATTGATCTTTGTAAAGCTACTACATATACATTCCTACATATATCTCCTTGATGACACATTTTGTTTATATTGATATCACTCCCCCTTTTTGATAGTAATGCCGAAGGGCTACATGTACTATTTATATAGTTACACCAAAATGAGATAGAAATTCTTGATGTACCTTGAGGATGAGGGAAAATGAGTTATCCCAATTTTCTTATAAAAATTTGGTAGGTGGAGAGGGCAATCTAAACTTTTGCTGATAATTTTTGAGAAGTTGTGATCCTAGACCAATTTTTTGCAATGAGCTATATGTTTCTAGATTGTATCCATTTTTGGTAAGACCATGTTTTAAATATCAATCAAGTTTTCTCTTATTCTTGCTTCTTCTCTTAGAAGTTCTACCTACATGTCTACCAGATATTTCACCTTGGTGTGATGAAAGGAGCTAGAGGAGGGGTCAGTCTACAACTTTGATGCACTTGATTGCATATCAACATAAATATTGTTTAGCTTCTCCTTTATTTCTTAAGTAAAACCAGAGACATCATAAAGTTTGGCAAAAAGTGATGCTGCACTATTAACAAAAATTTCAAAATTACCCAAAAATGCAAACAACTCAACTTGTTTGATTCCAATTTGCTGAGCAATATGCTCTAGCACCTTGTCATCAAACTTCCTTTCAGTCTTTTCAATTAGTTTCTCTTGTTTGGAAGAGTCCTCATTATATTTATATATAGCCTCCTCTAACTGAATTAAAATGTGTTGAGTGGAATCCACATCAACACCTATAGCTTTTGTAATTATATTCTTGGCATTCTCCATTATTCTATAATCCTTATCCCTTTCAGAACATAACTGCTTTTGCATAGCTTTATTCTCTATGAGTTTACTTTCTAACCTTATCTCTTCAATGGTAGCAGTGTCAAAGTCAATCTTAGGTATTACTATCTCTATGTCTAAGTCAATATCTTCTTCAATTCCCTTTCTAGTGATTAGAAGTTTCAATGGTTTCCTTTGTTCTACTTCTGTGATTACTAGTTCAACCTTTGGAATAGACTTAATAGTGGAGATAGAAGGGCTAGCAATAAAAAATGGGATAGGACTTAAGGATTGCATACCAATAGGAGTACTAACCAAATCAAAAAACTAAAAAACTTCTCAAAAATGGTACCACACTCGATAGAATACCCATATAAATATCTGAACTAATTGGAATCGAAGTGGATACAGATAATGCTAATAAAAAAAAAACTATAGTGCTAATTGGAATTAATGAAGAAAAAATTGTAGAACTCACTATTGCACTTACTGATGATGCAGGAGTAGAGGGAGCTAACTCTATAGCTGAAGAAGTAATAGTCAGCTTGGTAGATGAAGTGCTTGACACTTCCATTGCAAATACCTAGAGTTGGGAGGTGGCTGGCGAAGATTGAGAAATTGATGTTACTATTCTGCTCACAATCTCACTAGTAGAAGTTGTCTCCATAGATGTGATAGTATGTGGTGGAGTGTGAGGAAGAGATGCAATTACTTTGACTACTATTCTGACTAGATCATCTTTATCCTTTTCTTCCTCTTTTGCTTCTTCCTCCTTTCCTTCTTCTTCCTTCTCCTCCATTAGAGCATGCAATTCTCCTACTATAATAGTGATTGAAGGAGTATTGTCATCATTATCATCATCATTGTCACTGCTGTCATCATCTTTAATTTCAACAGTTTCTTCTAATTGCTTATTGAGATGATATATATCTCTCCAAACATCTGAGGCATGCTTGACCACTAATTCTATATTCTTGATTGATATGAACCATGTGTTAAGCTTTAGAATCCTTCTATCTTCATGCTCTTTTACTGCCTGCTTCACTTCTGCATCAGTTAGATTTGGTACCAACTATCTTAGCTATTTTTCAAAGATTTCCTTTATAGTTTGCACCATCCTCTCCCATCTAACCTTCATTTTAGCAAAAAGATCTACATGGATTTGAGGTTGCATTTGTGCAGGGGAGTATTTCCAAATACCCATCTTTTCCACAACTAAGTCCTCAATCTCTTTTTTCTCAATGGGAGTCTGATTCTCATATTTGAGAACTTTGAAGTTGTAAATTCCTACTCCAACTCTTACCTATTTCATCCTTTCTTCAAATGTAGGTGTAGAGCAGATAAATACTGGTTCATTTTTACCTTTCCTAGGTCTTCTAGTGAACACTATAGTTGGTTTCTTTTGAGGTTTAGTGATAATCACTCTATCTTTCTTCCTTTTTGGTTCCTCTTTCTCTGATTCTTCTTCTTCTTCTTCATATTCCTCCTCTTCATCCTTACCCTTGCCCTCGGTAAGCATTAGAGGACCTTCAGTTGTCTTTAATTTAGAAATTCTTTTCTTGCCTCTACTGAGAGCTTGAGGAATCTTAATACTAACCTCTATCCTCTTCTTGGCTTCCTCATATGTGTCAAATGCAGGAAGATTAGGATTGGCTAGCTCATTTACTAATTCCTCAATGATGTCTCTAGCTTCATCAATGTTAATTTCATAAGGCAATGGTTTTAGCCATGCCACTCTTGGTATGACCACTTGAAAGTACACTCTTTCATAGTCCACCATGAAACATATATCATCCTTTTAGTCTACTACAAGATTAGTTTGGATTCCAAATCTATTGTTCATTTTCTCTTTGAACACCTCATAATAGTTATCCAACAACCTTTCAAAATTTTCACCCATTTCTTTAATAAATTCATTTATCTGATAAAGAACAGAGGTTTCTTTCCTCCGTACGATTGAGCCCTTAGATGGAAAGAATTTTTGAACATAAAAAAATTTAAAAATAAGCAATGAACCAACCTTGAAGGAATTGTTCTTTGAAGTCTTCACACTGTCAATGTTTTTGTTTAATTACTTCAGTAACACATCTGATAGATCATATTCAATATTCTTCTTTATAACCTTGTATGCTATGTCAGCTACCTCACAAGGAACACTATTCGACCAACTCAAGCTATAGATCTTGTGTGCAATGATGTGGATGCAAAACCTAAGCTCTATGTTAGTGACATTGTTTATTTTCAAACCTCTACCATCCCACTTGGCTAGGGTTTTCTTTTGTAGTTCCTCCCAACCTAGGGTTTTGGTTGTCTTAGCTTTGTTTAGAATTGGTAGACCCATAACCTTGTGTATCATCTTCTTTGTAACTAGAATGGGTTCCTCCAACCATAATTGTCCACTGTGGAACCAAATCAATATGTACCTTATCAATTTTACTTGGAAATTTCATGACATGTGAGGGATATGACTTAACCCTTTCATTTCCAAATACTTATGCTCGGGTTTCAAAACTCTGTCAACACATATTTCAGCTAGGGCATTATCCATTTCTAATGTCCCTAATTCCTAAATAGTACATTTAAAATGAGTTCTTATGTCATTAATAAAGATTACCTTTGATAGGATTTGCGACTAAGCACTGTAAGGATCAAGTGATTCAGGAACAGCAAGAATGAGCTTGAAGTTTGGTGCTTTCCATTCGATGCCTTTAACCATCATTTCAGAACCCTTCTTTGGTTTACCACTACTTCCACTGGTAGACACCATAACTACTTGGTAGATGATATAATTCATGAAGATCTCATTTCTAAATCATTGGAAAATACTATAGTGCTCTTTCAAATCATTTTTCTCTTCGAATGCTATGAATGCAGTGGAAAAATGAAGTCAAAATTTCCCATTTGGTTGAGAAATTTTTATAAATGCTTAGCACCATAATGACACAGTGTGTGATAGACTATCATCCACTGACCTAACTCAAAAAGAGTATCAACTTGGAAAACAAACCAAATTTCCTTTACTCCCAACCTCACTCGGTAAGGTCTTCAACAAACTTTCCTTGATGGAGAATGATGGAACTCGACAAAAGATAACCCTTCTGTGATCCTTGTGTATCTAGAATACTAACTAGATCATTTGCATTCTTCATATTTTTTGGAACTACTTATGATTTTCTTGCTGAGTATAACTCCAACACATTCTTAGGAATTTAGTTTGAGAGAATGGAGTCACCCACTTCTTGAGTGACTTCATTTTCATGATTTGAGCTTGTATCCTTAGTAGATTTAGGAATCCATTGCTACTTCATTTGTTTGCTTATGTTGTTAGCCCTTTCTTTCTTATCATCTTCAACTTTGCTTATATTCATGTATTTTTTAGCTATATGACCGAGTTCAATGCATGTGTAACACCTTATAGTAGTATCCTTCTTTCTTAGGTGATGCCTTGCACAATTTATGCCAATGTGTCCATATTCTCCACAATAATGGCATTTGCACCAGGTATTATAGTCCCAACAAAATATTGCCTTTTTAAGTTGTTTAGCTGAATTGAATGACTTGGATATGCATTTAGATGCCTTATGACCATTCATTTTGCATTTGTGACATTTACCTTCAGATTTTGGTTTCTCCTTGCATTCATTAGCTTTGTGGCCATGCTAATTGTAGTTGAAGCACTTTCCATTGAATTTTTCTTTTCCATTGCTTCAGCATTTGTTTGATGTATGACCAATTTTCCCACAATGATTGCATGAGGGTTTTTTTTTCCTTTTTGCACCTTTCTTGGAAGATTCACCTTCTTCTTCATTATATCCAAGTCCTACTTTACTTTTTATCCTATGAAGATTCTGCTCATTTTGCTAATTCAATTGTTTCATGTCTTCTTGAGATTTCATCATTCTCTGATTGATTTTTTTTTCAGTATTTAGGTCATTCTTCAATTTTTCAATATTTTTTTTTTTAGATCTTAGTTCTCTCATTGTTCTTTCATTAATTTCTCTTTCAAAATTTATATCATTTCTTATTCTTTCATTTTGTGCTTTGAGAATCCTTATTTCTTCATTTGCTTTAGTGATTTGATCAATGAGGTCTTCATTCTAATTGGATTGATTTTGTCCTTCATTGTTTCTTGCCTCCAAGTCTTCATTTTCCTTATTCCTTTGTTCCAAAATCTCACACATTCTTATTGACTGAACTTCTTGTTCTCTTTTCAATTTCTTACTTCTTGCAGAAAGCCATTCTTTGCTAGGAGTTCTTTGATTTCCTCATTAGCTTCATCTAAACTACTTGATGGGAAAAAGTCTTCAATCTTTTCTTCAACATACTGATGGTCATTCATTTGTCTTGCAAGTTCCTTTCATCTTTTTAGGGATTGGGAATGATGCTCCTTTGCTTCCTTGAGTTGAGCTATGGCCATCTCTAGATCTAGCTTTTCATTTTCAATTGCCTTGTCAAGTTTGAATATCTCCATTTGTCCTTAGATCTTTTCTAAAGCTGTTAAACTTTATCCTAAGAACCACAAATCTCTTATACCAATTTTTTGAAATATTCAAGATATGATAAGCTATTGAGAGGGGAGGGGTGAATTAGTAAATTCAAAACTTTTCTTTAAATTCACCACAAATCCATCTATACTACTGCATGTATTAGTATTCAAAGATAAAACATTCATCACACAAAAGAACACAATGTTCGGTGACCAAGAAACCTTTCAAATAGAAAGTAAAACTAGGTTGGGGATGATACCCACAAAACTTCACCAAAGTTGGCCTATTAAGGCTTACATTGGCCACTTCTTGTGATCTGCCCTATTAGGAGTACAAAGGACTACTAGGTCCACCTTGTTAAAGGATTTACAAACATACAATGAAGTATGCACTCGATTAAGAGATTTATACAAAGACTATTAAGTACACCTTGTTAAAGGATTTAGAAATGAATTCACCTATTAGGATGAAGTAGTGGATCTACTTACAACTAATTTCTGATAAGATCCTTTATGCACTAATCACCTTATGTGATAGATATGACTTTTCTGCTTCGGTATTGACCTTGCTACATTCCTTAAACTATTGCTGATAATCCTTCACATGCACTTCTTAAAAATGCGTCTTAGTACTTCCACATAATGATATCTTACAATACATCTTACATATGTACCTTTCTAATTTACAAAACTATAAGGCCGGCCAAAATACAAGTGAACAACTCATTACAAAGTTGGCCCAATAGTAAATAACTCGAATTCACTGAACTAACTTGGTAACTTTCTGATACTTGTCATTCACTGCATTACATGGCATCATCATGCACTCACTAGAAGTGAAGGCTCAATCCATACTGATCACTCAATGTAGTTCTAAGCTCGATGACCACTGGTGACTTAGTAGATGAAGTGTGACTTGGTAGATACAACATGTGGAGTTTACCTTGCTTCACTCGATAAACACTACTTCTTCCAATGCTCAATTTGCACTAAATTTCCATGACACAAACTTACTAAACAGTACACACTATGAAGCTTGATAAACACTATTGATCTTCACATTACCTATATTCTGTTGATAGCCACTATTCTGCTTACTGTAAACTGTTGAATACCTAAAAGCTTGGTTAACACTAGAGTGCTCAGTGAGTGTGGGAAATTGAGTGTTGAACTTGGTAGCTATATTTTTATAGATAAGTGTTTTCACTAATGGAAATAATAACTTAATTCCAACAGCATGTGCTTGAGAATCTTCTTCATCTTCATCCTTTTCATCCTCTTCTTCTTCTTCCTACTCGGTTGTTGGCATAAAGTTATTTGCCATTAGTGACAACACTCATCTTACAGTTCTAACCAAGTAATACAGTTCTAACTAAGTAATACAGTTCACACCGAGTAATACAGTGTAGACCAAATGATGGAAACACAGTTCAAATTGAGCACTGGAGACACAGTTCAAACCGAGCACTGGAGACACAGTTCAAACCAAGCATTGAAGGCACAGTTCAACCGAGCATCAAGACACAGTATTGACCAAATAAGGAAGCACTCAGTGATGATCGAGTGAAGATGCACATAGTATTAACCAAGTGAGGAAGCACTTAGTGATGACCAAGTGAAGATGCACATAGTATTAATCGAGTGAGGAAGCACTTGATGATAATCGAGTGATGACTAAGTTAGGAAGCACTCAGTGATAACTGAGCTCAAGAGGTTATCAAAGAAGTTAGTTTTTACTGAGTGACACTATATCTACTGAGTCACCAATGGTTACCAAGTTCCACGCAACGTTGTATGATTAGTATAAACCGAGCCCCTACCTCTACCAAGTGCATGACGATGCCGAGTAACATAGTAGATCCCGCGTATCAGAAGGTCATCAAGTCTGTCTGAAGAACTCGAGTTTATTTTACCATTTGGCCAACTCAGTTATATTTTTTTTACTTGTGTTTGGCCGACCTTGCATGAATAATTATTGGAATGGTATATATGTGTAATGTATTATAGACATTCAAGTGTACATAGATTTTCAAGAAGACATACAATATATTTGGATGATAGTGCGAATTCATCAGTAGAAAAGAATACTCAGCAAGGTCTACCAGGAGCAAAAATGATTTCATCAATCACAGAAGGTGATCTACAATAAAGAACTCAGTCAAATTATAAGTTGATCTATTGGTTCATCCTAACAGGTGAATCATTTTTGTAAATCCTTTAATAGGGTAGACTTAACTGTCTTTATTCAAATCTCCTAACAGAGTGCATACTTATAAAGTATGTTTGTAAATCCTCTAACAAGGTGGATCTAGCAATCCTCTATGCTCCTAATAGGCAAGATCACTAGAAGTGATCATTGTAAGCCTTAACCGGCCAACTTCATACTACAGTAATGAAGATTTGTGGGTATCATCCCCACCCTAGTTTTACTTTCTATTTTGGAAGGTTTCTGGGTCACCAAATCTCAGTGCATATATGGTTTTAATGTTTAACAGTTTTTATGCAGCAGGATAGATAAGTAAATGTTGTGTATGGTTGACTTAAAAAAAAAATTGTGGTTACTAATTCACCCCTCCCCTCTCAGTAACCTATTATATCTTGAATATTTCCAACAATTGGTATCAGAGCTTTTTGGTTCTCAAGACAAAGTTTGACAGCTTGAGCAAAGATCTAAGTAATGGAGATATTCAGACTGGAGAAAGTTATTTAAAATGAAAAGCTAGATCTAGAAATGGCCGTGGTTCAAGTCAAAGAAGCGAAGGAGCATCTTTCTCAATCCCTAAAAAGAAGAAAGGAACTTGCAAGACAAATGAATGACCATCACTATGTTGAAGAAAAGATTGAAGATTTGTTACCATCAAGTAGTTCAGAAGAAGCTAACAAGGCAATCAAAGAACTTCTAGAAAAGAATGGATCTATGCAAGAAGAGGTAAGAAAACTCAAAAGAGAACAAGAAGTCCATTCCATCAGGTTATGTGAAGTTTTGGAATAGAAAAACAAAGAAAATGAAGACTTAGAGGTAAGGAATAATCTATCCCTTCAGCATGAAGATCTTATAGGACAACTATCTAATGCAAATGAAGAAGTCATGATTCTAAGATCTGAGAATGAAAGTTTGAGAAATGATTTAATCACTAAGAGACAAATCAATGTAAGTTTGCATAGTGATCTAAGAACTGAGAGACAAATCAATGAAAGCTTGGAAAATGATCTAATCTTTGAAAGGCAAGTCAATGAAAGAATGATGAAATCCCAAGCAGATATGGATCAATTGAATTTGCAAAATGAGCAGAATCTTCATAGACAAAAAGGTAAAGCTAGTCTTGGATACAATGAAGAAGGTGAATCTTCAAAACAAATTACCCAAAAGAATCAAAAACCTACTTGCAATCACTGTGGAAAGTTAGGTCATACATCAAACAAATGTTGGAGAAATGGAAAAGCAAAATTCAATGGTAAATGTTTCAATTGCAATCAGCATGGTCACAAAGCAAATGAATCCAAAGAAAAACCAAAATTTGAAGGAAACTATCACAAATGCAATAAACATCGTCACAAGGCATTCCAATGTAGATCCAAATCATTCAATCTAGTTGAACAACTTGTCAAAGCCATATTTGGATGGGACTACAACACCTGGTGCATATGTCACTATTGTGGAGAATATGGACATACTGGCATAAATTGTGCAAGACATCACCTAAGGAAGAATGACACTACTGTAACGTGCTATACATGTACAAAACTTGGTCATATAGCTAGAAATTGTATTAATATAGAAAGAATTGAAGATGAAAAGAAAATCAAAGCAGACAACATCCAGAAGCAAATGAAGCAACAATAGATTCCTAAATCTACTGAACAAGATAAGTCAAGCAATGGTAATGTCACTCAAGAAATGAGTGACTCCATCATTTCCAATTAATATTCATAAAAGAAAGTATGGAACTGCATCCTCCAAGAATCATCCTAAGCAGTTCCAAAGGAAGAAAAATGATCAGATCAGTATGCAGATACACTTTGATCCCAAATCAGTTCAAGACTCAACCAAGTTCGGTCGGGTGCAACAAAGTTTCACTCACCGAGTTGTATCTACCGAGTGAGGTCGGTTCATGACCTTACTGAGTTAAGTCAGTACATCAATATTTTGTTTTGATCACCGACTTGATAGTTTCTACTAAGCAAGTGGATGATAACCTGTCATTTCATCTACCATCATACCAAGCATTTATGACAAATGTTTCGTCAAAAGGGGCAAAAATTTGATCTCATTCTTCACTATGAACTTTGAGCTAAGTTATCTTCTGTGATTCCAGAGCACGCTTAAAGAAATTTCAAGCAAATTTTTTTTAAGAGTGAAGAATCTATTCAGAATTTCTCTTCACCTACCAATCAGCAATGACATCTGGAAGTAGCAGCTCCAAGGCAAAGAGAGGCTCAAAAATGCTGGTTAAAGGTGCAGAATGGAAGGCGCTGAACTTCAAATTGACACCAGCAATTGCAGAATCACTTGACCCTAATGGTGCTCAGTCTTGAATTCCTTACAAGGTACTCCTTATAAATGACATTCACTCTCATTTCAAATGTTCTATTCAAGAGCTTGGAAACCTAGAAATTGATAATGCCCTAGGTGAAATGAGTGTAGATGAGAATTTGAAACCTGAGCATAAGCATCTTGAAACAAAAGGGTTAACTCACATTTCACATTTGCCAAGAAATTTTTAGATTAAATGGGTTAGGTATGTACTCATCCAGGTTCACAATGGGAAATTGTGGTTAGAGCAACCAGTGCTTATCATAAAGAAAATGATCAACAAGATTACTGGCCTTCCCATATTGAGCAAAGCTAAGACTACCAAAATCCTAGGTCGAGAAGAATTGCAAAGGCTAACCCAAGCAGAATGGGATGGTAGAGGACTTAAGCTCAATATAGTAACTGACGTTGAATTAAGATTTGGTATTCACATCATTGCTCATAAAATTTACAGTTCCAACCGTCCAAACAGTGTACCTTGCGAAGCAGTAGATTTAGCATATAAGATAGTAAAGAAGAATGTTGAGTTTGATCTATCTGAATTGCTTTTGTCTCAATTTAATAAAAATATGGAAAGTGTAAGGACTTCAAAGAACAATTCCTACAAATTTGGTTCACTTTTGATCTGTCTATTTTTCTATGTTCAAAAGTCTTTTCCATCAAAAGGATCAGTAGTATGGAGAAAGAATATTCCCGTTCTCTACCAAATAAATGAGTTTATTACAGAGTTAGGAGAAAATTTTGACAGTGTTTTGGATAATTACTTTGAAGATTTTAAGGAAAGAATGAACAATAGGTTCCGGATTCCACCAAAACTAGTTGAGGAATATAAAGAAGATGTATGCTTTATGGTAGATTGTGGCAAAGTATACATACAGGTAGTCAGGCCCCAAGTTGTATGGGTGAAACCTCTACCTTATGAGGTTAATATTGATGAAACCAAAGACATCATAGAAGCACTGGTGAATGAACCAATAGACCCAAAGCAACCAGTCTTGGGAACTTATGATGAAGCTAAAGCCAGAATTGAGCTTTCAATCAAAATCCCTCAGGTCATTAGCAAAGGAAAGAGGAAGATTGCAAAGCTAAAAATAGAACTTGGTCCTCTGATGATTACTGAAGGGAAAGGAGAAGATGATGAAGAAGAAGAGGAAACTAATTCAAAAAAAGAAGAGGAGCCTCAATGGAATAAAGGTAAGGTGATTATCACCAAACCTAAAAAGAAAACTACTGCAGTCTTCTCCAGGAGAACAAGACAGGGGAAGAAGGAACCTGTATTTGTCAAGCCTCCACTCACATTTGAGGCAAGGTTGAAGCAACTAGAAGAAGGTACTAGCTTCACAAACTTCAAAGTATTGAAGTTTGAGACAAGAACAGAACAGGAGAAAATGCAGATTGAAGAATTGGTATTGAATAAAATGGGAAGATGGAAATACTCTCCTGAAGATTGCCTCTCAGATCCCCATAGAGCTATTGGAGAGGTTGCAACCAAGATGGGAAATTGCAACCAAAACTGTCAAAGATATCTTTGAGAAAACCCTAAAAAAGCTCTTGCCGAGTCTCACTGATATAGAAGTGAAGAAATCAATGAAAGATCATGAAGGTCATATGATGATTAGATTTCACACTTGTTTGATACTTATCAAATAAATTGAGCATGTTGTCAATGATGCAACAAACATGTGGAAACATATCTATCATCTACATAAACCCAGTGAAGATATTGTTGAAATCAAGGAAAATGACAATAGTGATGATGATATTGAAGATATTCCAGGGGATGTGCACTCAATGATGATAAATTTTGAGGAAGAATTCAAGGAAGATGAAATGGAGGAAGAAGACAAGGAAGATGAGGAAGAAGAAGCTGATCAAGCTAAGGAGGAAGATGATCCTGTAAAGATTGTAGCTAAAGTCATTGCATCTCTTCCTCACTCTCCACCTAAAGCAGCTACATCAACTGTGGAGATAGCCTCTACTAGTGACATTGTGTGCACAATAGCTTCATCAATCGCTTAATCTTCACATGTCTCCTCTCAGCTCCGAGCACCATCTATGCAAGTGTCTACCACTTCATCAACTAAGCTGCAGCCATCTTCATTGACCGAGCCATCATTAGCTACAATAGTAAGTTCATCAGGCATATCAACTTCCACTGTAGAGTATTTAGTAAGTGTACCCACTAGTACTTCAGTTTTGACAACCTCATATGCTCCAATTTTTGCATGTGTTAGTTCTCCCATTCGAACCTGTACATCAATCTTGGGAGGAAAATCAATTTTTGATACTATTAGCTCTTCTCTCAGTTTTCCTCTAGCTAGTCCTATTCCAATTTTGTCAGCCAGTCCAGCCTCATCAACTATTGTTTCAGTCTCAAAGGGAAAAGGTGAAGACACTGCAGGAAAAGCAAAAAGATACATGATTTCTAGCAAGGCAGTAGATGAGGAAATAGACTTGGATAAGGACATTATCATTCCTAAGATAGATCTGGATAATGCATCAGTTGATGAAATGAGAATGGTCAGTCAAATTTTAGATCAGAAGGAAAGACAAAAACAACTGAGGCATGAGAGAGACCTTATTATTGAAAGTGCTAAGAATATTCTAACAGAGGCTATAGGTGTTGAGGTAGATTCTACTCAACACATTTTGATTCAATTAGAAGAGGTTGTATATAAATTCAATGAAGATACCTCTAGCCAATAAAAATTGATTGCAAAGGCAGAGAAGAAATTTGACAATAAGGTGCTTGAGCACATTGCTTAGCATATTGCATTAAAACAGGTAGAACTGTCTACAATTTTGAGTAATTTTGAAAATTCTTTTCATAATGTAACTTCACCTTTTGGAAATTTTTTTGATGTTATCGAGTATACTAAGGAAATCAAAGAAAAGTTGAATAAAATTGATGAGGATATGAAGGTCAATGCACAAATGCTGTAGCTTGACCACAGTTCAAGTTCATCCCATCATCTCAGAATAAGATTTTTGTCAGAGAAACAGGCAGAATTATTGAGAGAGGAAGCAAGGATCAGGTGTACCCTGATTGACATCCAAAATATGATCCTTCCTATCATGGACACAATGTAGAAGCATATTGCCCATTCCAAAACATTGATTCATGACAAAAACTTCTCAATTGCAGATCATATGATTGAACTATCTATAGAAGTTCAAATAGCACCCTCCACCAACAAAATTTTGCAAGAAAATTGGGATAAGACATTGGCTCTCATTCTCAAGGTACATTCTAAGTGTATCTCTCATTTTAGACTCTCTGTGTAAATATATATTGTTTAATTTGGCATTATTGTCAAAAAGGGGGAGATAGCACACTTCCATGAGATAATTATGAAAGAGATATGTGTAATAACTTGTAAATACTGTGCATATTGTATGGGGGAGATACATGTAAGAAAGATATGTGTAATAAGACTTGCAAAGATCAATTTTGAAAATTCAGAACTATATGTCTATTATTTTTTTTCACATAATTGTTTTTGTCACTAATGCCAAAGGGGGAGATTGTTGGCATAAAGTTATTTGCCATTAGTGACAACACTCATCTTACAGTTCTAACCAAGTAATATAGTTCTAACCGAGTAATACAGTTCACACCGAGTAATACAGTGTAGATTGAATGATGGAGACACAGTTCAAATCGAGCACTGGAGACATAGTTCAAACCGAGCACTCGAGACATAGTTCAAACTGAGCACTGAAGGCATAGTTCAACCAAGCATCAAGACCCAGTATTAATCGAGTGAGGAAGCACTCAGTGATGATCGAGTGAAGATGCACATAGTATTAACCATGTGACGAAGCACTCAGTGATGACCGTGTGAGGAAGCACTCAGTGATAACCGAGCTTAGGAGGTTATCAAAGAAGTTAGTTTTTATCGAGTGACACTATATCTACCGAGTCACCAATGGCTACCGAGTTCCAGGCAAAGTTGTATGACTAGTATGAACTGAGCCCCTACCTCCACCGAGTGCATGACGATGCCAATTAACGTAGTGGATGCCGTGTATCAAAAGGTCATCAAGTCTGTCTAAAGAACCCGAGTTTATTTTACCATTTGGCCAACTCAGTTATATTTTGTTTACTTGTGTTTGGCCAACCTTGCATGAATAATTATTGGAATGGCATATATATGTAATGTATTATAGACATTCAAGTGTACATAGATTTTGAAGAAGAAATACAAGATATCTGGATGATAGTGCAAATTCATCAGTAGAAAAGAATACTCAGCAAGGTCTACCAGGAGCAAAACTAATTTCATCAATCACAGAAGGTGATCTACAATAAAGAACTCAGTCAAATTGTAAGTTGATCTGTTGGTTCATCCTAATAGGTGAATCATTTTTGTAAATCCTTTAATAGGGTAGACTTAACCATCTTTATTCAAATCTCCTAATAGAGTGCATACTTATAAAGTATGTTTGTAAATCCTCTAACAAGGTGGATCTAACAATTCTCTGTGCTCCTAACAGGGCAGATCACCAAAAGTGATCATTGTAAGCCTTAACTGGCCAACTTCATACTACAGTAATGAAGCTTTGTGGGTATCATCCCCACCCTAGTTTTACTTTCTATTTTGGAAGGTTTTTGGGTCACCAAATCTTAGTGCATATATGGTTTTAATGTTTAACAGTTTTTATGCAGCAGGATAGATAAGTAAATGTTGTGTATGGTTGACTTAAAAAAAAATTTGTGGTTTCTGATTCACCCCTTCCCTCTTAGTAACCTATTATATCTTGAATATTTCCAACACTCGGTACCCTCTCCAAATTTAGCTTTTAGCTTCTTTACTATCTTCTCCTTCTTCTTCATAGCAGAAGCTATCCTTATTTCCATGGTAATTTTGGACTTTTCCAACTCATAGTTTCCAAATGCCTTGGCAGTTTCATCTACCTCTTCTGCAAGTAAGGTTGTAATAGATGGAGAGGCTTCATCCACATTGATTTCATATCCTAAGGGTCTCAACCATCTCACCCTTGGTGTAGCAGCATGGACATATGTGTAATCAACATCTACTAGAAAATAGACATCATCATAATGCTTTTCTACTAGAGATATTGGTATTCTCATTCTATTCTTCATTGGTTGCTTGAAGTCCTTAAAGTAGCTAGTCATCATAGATTCAAAATTATCTCCTAATTTCTCAATGTATTCACCAATCTACATTGTTATTGACCAATTAGTTTTCCAAGCAACTGTTCAAAAAGTAGGAAATATGTTTTGCACATAAAATAATATAGATATCAATATAGAACCAAATTTATATTGTGCACTCTTTGTCTTTTTTATAGCTCCAAGGTTCTCAATTAGTTGCTATAGTTGTAACTCTACTAGATCATATGTATGATATTTGTTAACAATTTTATATCACACACCCACTGCTATATAGAGCGCATTGTTTAATCTAATAGATTGGTAAAAATTATGTGAAATCACCTTGAAAACAAACTGAATCAATGGATCAATGATTGTATGAATAGTCATACCTCTCTTGTTCCAAATAGCTATAGTATCCATCTCAATTACCTCTTTAGCATCACTTCTCAGTGTCTTTGAGATGATCTTGGATTGGGTAACTAGTAACCCTATGGATTATTCTCTTAGTAATCTTGATAGGTCCATTCTCTAGCAATGAACTATTAGGAATTCAGCTAAGCACTGTCCTTGTCCATTCTATCTTAAACACATTTGGGAAATCTAGGGCTTGTGTCAATTCATTCTTTTCTACAATTTCAAATTATTTCTTCAAAAAATCATTATAACAAAATTTTTTGTATGCTTCCCTTATCACCATATTACCAATGCTACCAATTTTATAGTTATATCATTTCCTCACATCTTACGCCATAAAAATGTTTGGTTGTATCATATATAATGCATTAGAATGGTCTTTCTTGTAAGCAATATCAAGAATAGCATTGAAAATGGGTTGCTTAACTTCACTACTAACTAATTGAACATTTAAAACCTCCTTACCCTCTACATTCTTTAAACTAGATGCCATTCTATAAAAGTAGGGTTTACAAAAATAAAAATTGCATACCTCGGCTCTTGATAAATACCTTGTAAAATCTGATGAAACAACATTGAATCATTCCTTGAATCTTCTACAATCACTTTGGATGAGTTTTCTAATCGCCTTCTACTATGCTACCTCTTTCTCAATTTTGAAATGATGAAAAAATGAGTTGAAAATCATTCAAATAACCTTTGAAACCTTGTAATTAATGTTGAGTTCTTACACATCTATAAGCTTGACATAAACCAAATTTAGGCTCACTCAGCAGCCAGTATGAGCTTGATGTCTTCGAACTTTTCACTCAGCACACATAGGAAATATTTGATGCTCAGCAACAACATGAAAAGCTTAAAGATTTATCTTCGATCCCTATCAAAATTTTGCATCTTTTTTCATTCTAATGTAATCTTTTCAGTACTAAAAGCTCTTGGAAAAAATGTATGATATAGCTTTTAAATATCAATCTTGCATACCGCTTGATTGTCTAGTTTGATGAGATGTGATCACCTAACCCATTGGGTGAAGTGATCCCTTCTCCATTTGATGTACTACAATCAATCTTTTTCTTCCATGTCTTATTTATTTCATCTTTGATGTATTCAACATCTACCTTGCCTTTGCCTTTATCAAACTCACAACTTGGTACCTTTTACTTTGTTGGACAATATCGATTAATGTGACTAGTCTTCAAGTAGCTAAAACATGTAATTTGACTTAACCACCTTTTGTAGTCACCTCTGAAGTGTGTCCTAATACAATTCTTAGGAACATGTCCATATCATTGACAATAATGACAGTTATATTTTGTAGTATAATCACAGTTATGAGAGTTTACATTGTTTCTTGCCTTTGTTTGTCTACTTAATGATCACATGGGTTTGGATCTACACTTAAAAGCTCTATTTCCATACTTCTAATAGTTGCAAAAATATCCTTCAAATCTTTATGTCTGCATGGTCTTGGTTTTGGATTCAA
Source organism: Cupressus sempervirens (assembly GCA_028749045.1). Lineage (NCBI taxonomy): Eukaryota > Viridiplantae > Streptophyta > Pinopsida > Cupressales > Cupressaceae > Cupressus > Cupressus sempervirens. The sequence goes on from CM053789.1 coordinate 335,223,061, forward strand.
ATTCCTAATCACCTTTCTTGTTGCACTTATGATAGTGAATCATGCTTTTAGGCTTGACATTTTGATTTAAAGTACTGCTCATGAACACATTAGTAGTATGTCCATTCTTACCACAATTATGACAAGTAGGTTTAGAGTTGTTACCTATGTTTTTCCTTTGTTCAACACTCTTGGATGACTCTCCTTCTTTGGTGCTTATGTATCCTAGTCTAGATCTATCATTATTGGATCTAGGACATCTCAATAATTTCTCAAAGTATTTGATGGCTTCATTTGGTTTGTTAAAAGTCTTAGCAAATTCCTTTTCCCTTTTTAGATCATTCTTCAATTTTAGTGCAGTTATCTTATTATCCTTGACATTCAATTCATAGTCAGCATTCATCATCTGACTTAAAGCATCCAAATGCATGTTGGAAATCTTGGTTAGCTCTGTTGACTTCTCTTCTAGTCTGTTGGCCGAAATTTTTTTGTCTTCTTCAGTCATGGATTTTTCTTCCATTGTTTTCCTTTTCAATTCAATCACCTCACATAGCAATATATATTGTGATTCTTGCCCTAACTTGAGATTTTTGATTTCCTCAACTTGGGCTCTATTCTTTTCCATTAGATCTACAACTATTGCATCAAATTCATTGGAATCACCATTTGTAAATAGCTTAGTAGAGTCCATCTCTTTTTATTGCACATCATTCTTCACAATAGCAATTACTTTCCTTCTCTTCAAAGACTTTTTTAGTTCTTCTCTTGCTTCATCTAGTTGATGTAGAATAAGTTGTATTTCAATTCCCTAGTTCTCAATAATCTTTCCCAAATTGTAGACTTCCATTTCAATAGCTTTCCTCAAAATTAAAAAGCTTCTCCTTTAGAGAACAAGGCTATGATACCAATTGTTGGAATTATAATAGGAAAGGTAAACTTTTGAGAGTTGGAGTGGGGGGCTGAATCAGTAGTTAAACTTGAACCCATAAAAATTTCACCACACATCCATCTCATTCACTCAATGAGTAAATTGAAATAACATGTAAACATATGAGCATACACACATATATAACACTGGATATGATTACCCAAAAACCCTCCAATGATAAGGTAAAACTAGGGTGGGGATGACACCCATAAATCTACACTACTACAGTAACAAAGCGTATCTAGTGAAGGTTAGAATATTTTTAACATGATGCATGGTCTACCTTGTGAAAGGTCTACCCTCTTAAGGGATTAGAAAGACTATTAGGTCTTACCCTAGTAGAGGATTTCAACACCCTTTTAGAAGTGTGCCTAGCTAAAGGACTTTAACTCACAATTAAGTAAGCACCCTATTAAAGGATTTCATATAGCCTATTAGGACTACTTTGTTAAGAGCCTTTAACTAAAATCACTTGTTAGAATGTATCAACATTAATCCTGCAGTTAGCACTTGATTTTCTGATAATAGATCACCTCTAAATTGATATATTCTTGATCCTCATTGATCAAATGTCTCTTTGCTTTATCCTTTTCCTTTCATTTGTTCTGCTCTAACTAAGTCTGCAATGTATTCTTACTTCATAACTCCTTAGTCACCATGAATGCTCTGTTTGTGCATGAAAACTACTTTCTTCTTCTCAACATATATAGTTTAGGGGTTTTCCTCCTTAAAAAGACTTTGGTGACTCAGGGTTAGTTATGAATCTACAGCTGAAATTCATCCATTTTGCTACTTAAACCTTATCTTTTTCTAATTGGCTGCATGTAATTGCATACAAAATCCAACTTGACATTCATTCTTATCTCCAAAATATAAAAATTCTATGTTATGTTGGCTCCAAAATGGTTTACATAGTTGTTTGTGCCATTACAATAAAAAAAAATCAAAATTGTGTCACTTGACATCCATTATTTACTCAACTCTTATGTTACTTGGGATACACTATCTATTTGTTGCTCAAGTTACTCAACACTCAATATTGTCTTGATATGCTCTATAATATACATGTTGTGCATGGCATGGAATACTTGTTTGACATAAACTAAGTAAATAACTTAAGTGTGTTGACACTCACTTGTCAAAACCAATTTGAGATCAATAGACCTACAAATGACAAGAAAGTATTAGTACTTCCTCAAAATCATCAATTTATCTTCATTGTAAAAATAAAGAAATTATAAATAAAATACTTACAATATAAAATGCTATCATAAAGGGCATGTAGTTAAATTTCAAACTTGAATACCTAATTGGAATGATGAAAATGAGCATATGATACCAACTTCGGATGAATACAGTAATATTCCAATAGAGGTCAAACATTTATATACATTATCTAGAATAGGTAAATCAATTGGTAAACTTATAGGTATAGACTAAGAGTATAGAAAAACTAGTAATGTTAAATTTCTAATAGATGAGGAACCAAATCAAAAAATGATTAAGAGAAAAAAGATTATAACAAATAGATCAATTTATGAGATTGAATTTAAGAAATATGAAGGTGACATTAAAGGAATTATTAAGAAAAATCTAGAAATTGATCATAATATTTCAACAATAGAGGAATCCTTTAAAAATATTAGAATAAAGATAAGGGAAAAGAAGATTAAGAAAATTAACAAGGATAAAAATAAGAAGATAGAATAATTAGATGAAAGGAAAATTTTTGAGTAGAGCACACAAATATAAAATTCACCTATTCTAAAAAAGAGTAAAGAAAAAAGTCAACTAGAATATTTAGAAGTACCAAAACATAGAACTAAAGGTATACATAGGGAAATGACAATAGTAGCAGTGTTGAAAGAATGCAATATTTTTCACAAGGAGAATGATAATTTGAAAGAAACACAAAGAAGCTTGGAACAATGGTATAAAATGACACATGAGATTAAACAATTATAGGTGAACATTAAAGATCAAACTACCCTAGGAGAATAATTTTATTTGGAACATGAGGTAAGACAACAAATTATATTCCAAAGAAAAGAGAAGGAGAATAATAATACTAAGAAAAAAATTGGGATTAATATGAACAATAGGATACATTGGAACGGTGAAGATATGGTGATTAATAAGGATATGAACCACTAATTAGATTTGGTAATGGAAAACACAAAAGAAGAAAGCTTAAAGCCAATAGAGTACATAGAAGATCAAGAAGAAGAATGTATAATTCTAGTAGTAGATTCAAAACAATGGAGTAATGTAACAATTACAAAGAATTCAAAAAAGGAAAATTCTAAATTTTGGCAAACACTAATAGATGGGAAAGATATTTTTGGAAGTAAATTTATAGAGGTTAAGGATAAAAAAATGGAATATAATATCCCTCCAGAAGTTGAAGCTTTCTTAAAGGAGTCTTAATGCATAATTAGGAAGATTCTATCATAGAAAGTAAACTTATTGAAGTGTCACAGAACTGGGAGAAATTTGAGGTACTAATAGAGGCGCTAAAAACTTTAGAAAAGGAAAATTTAGAAAATAATATAGATACAAATGTAGAAGACAATGAAATAAGAAAAATAAAATAAAATAGAAAACTTAATAAATGAGGAAGAAGGTAAAGAAGGAACTACAAAAGAAAATATAACCATATAAGTGTATATAATTTGGGTATTTCAATCAACCAGGAGGATTTAGAACTCCAAAATGTAGTAAATCAAAATTGAAAAGAGGAAGAAAATAAGTTAAGGAATTAAGAAAAGTAGATGGTCAAGTCAAGGAACAAAAAAAGATATCTGAGGTTTTTAAGTCTAGGAAGGGGAAGTTCCCTCTCGAAGAGATTTATGCATCATAACATGGAAAACTAGGGGCTTGAATTCACCTAGTAAAAAAAGAGTTATAAAAGGTTACCTAATACTCTTTGAATCAAATATAATTATGATACAAGAAGCCAAGTTTAACAAAGAAGGGAAAAAACTAAGAAAAAGATGAGGTAGACGGAATACAAAAATGAAGGAATCAGATGGAGCATCATGTGGAATGGGAATCATTTGGAACACCAACACATAAAATATTAAAACTATAATATCACATAGCAATTGGATGGGGAGTGTGGTTTCAAGTAATAAGCATAATCTCCAATTGATTCGCATTAATGTTTATGGTCCAATACAAACTTTAGATGAATAGAAAGTTTGGAATGATATATTTTCCTTTTATGGAGTTATATCCTATGAAAATATGATCATAGGTGGCAACTTCAATGCCATACTTGACCTTAAAGAAAAATTTTTAGGTTCTCAAATTTTAACAAAAAATGTAGAAGAATTTAGAGAATGGGTTAGAGTTAATAAATTGATAGAAATACTAACCAATAACAAAGTATTCACATGGAATAATAAAAGAAAAGACTTTAGTTATATTGCAAAAAATTGGATAGATTCTTTTTCAAAAGTGAACTAGAAAAATTGGATCTCACAATCACTACATCCATTCAACCTATCACAGGACCAGATCATTATCTAGATAAAATTGAATTAAGAGAACCTATAAAACCTAATAAGAATCCTTTCAAATGTGAAAATATGTTTTTCTTAGATAAAAAATTCAAGGAAAACATTAAACAATGGTGGGATGTGTTGGAAATAATCAAGACTAACAAGGTTACTGAGAGGGGGGGGGGGGTGAATCAGTAACTCTAAAACTTTAATTCAATTTTTGCATGATAATATTTTTACCATTCATCCATCTAATCTACTGTATGCATGAGAAGAGAAACATTTGTAACACATGAACACATAGATTTGGTGACCCAGAAACCTTCCAATTAGAAAGTAAAATTGGGGTGGGGATGATACCCACAAAACTTCAATACTGCAGTATAAAGTTGGCCAATTAAGGCTTACAATAATCACTTCTAATGACCTGTCTTGTTAGGAGCAAGTAGGATTGCTAGATCCACCTTGTTAAAGGATTTAAAAAATATACAATGAAGTATGCACTCTGTTAGAAGATTTGCAAAAGACTATTAATTCTACCTTGTTAAAGGATTTAGCAAATTGATTCACCTGTTAGGATGAAGTAGTGGATCTAATTGCAACTGATTGCTGATAATATCCTTTGTGCTCTGATCACCTGATGTGACATATATATCCTTTTTGCATCAATGTTGACCTTGCTGAATTTCTTTGTTCTCCTAGTGATTCGCTTTCCCTCTTCTCAAAAATTATTGCAACACATCACAACCAACAACTTTAAACATCTCATCATTTAAACTGATATATACCATTCCAATATTTACACTGGCAAGGTTGGCCAAACACAAGTGAACAAGCATTACTGAGTTGGCCAGGTTGTAGAAAACTCAAGTTCTACAAACTGACTCGTTGACCTTCTGATATTCAGCATCTACTACAATACACTACATCATCATGCACTCGATAAGAGTAGAGGCATGGTCCATACTAATCATTCTAATTATCTTGGAACTCGGTAACCATTGGTGACTCGGTGAATATTGTGTCACTTGATAAAAACTAAATCCATTGATAACCTTCTTCACTTGGTAAATACTGATTCCTTTATTTACCTTGGTCACTCGATCAACACTAAGTTCTTTGTTTACCTTGTTTACTCGGTAATCACTCATTCCTTCATTTACCTTGTTTACTCGGTAATCACTGATTCCTTTGTTTACCTTGTTTACTCGGTAATCATTGATTCCTTCATTTATCTTGTTTACTCGATAATCACTAAGTTCTTTGTTTACCTTGTTTACTCAGTAATCACTAATTCCTTCATTTACCTTGTTTACTCGGTAATCACTAAGTTCTTTGTTTACCTTGATCACTTGGTAAACACTAAGTTCTTTGATGATTCAGTGAGCACTGACTACTTGGGGAACACTATTCTACTCGGTAACCACTAACTACTTGGTAATCACTATGAACTTGGTAAATACTATGGAACTGCCCATATTCTTGGTTTCCAAAGGAGTGCTCAGTATCAATTGTTTACCTGCAAAATTTATAAGGTAACCGCTGAATGCTTGGTGTGAACTGTAGACTAGGTGATGAGCTCGGTAAAAATTCAGAATCAAATAAGTGTTGTGACTAATGACAAATATATCATAATTCCAACAATCTCCCCCTTTGGCATTAGTGACAAAAACACTTATGAGCCAAAACTTATATACAATATCTGACATACTGACAACTGATTCTGCTGAATATACATGGCTTCCTTACATATGACTCCCCCATACAATATACACAAGGTATTTACATGAGCTATATGAATTTTATTTACAGTATCTCTTTGTCTATTTTGTACATTTATCTCACCAATAACTCTTTCTAAGTATCTCTTTCTCCACCTTTTTGACAATAATGCCAAAGAATAAAAAATAATAATGTATTTACATAGAAACACCAAAATATGATATAAACTCTGAATGTACCTGAAGAATGAGTTGTAGAGTCTTGTCCCAATTCTCTTGCAGAATTTTACATGTGGATAGAGCTATATGAACTTCTACAGAGAGTTCAATCACATGGTTTGCAATGGAGAAATTGTTGTCATGGATCAATGTTTTTGAATGGGCAATGTGCTTTTGCATTGTGTCCATGATGGGAAGGATCATGTTTTGAATATCTAACAATGTAGATCAGATCCTTGACTCTTCTCTCAACAATTCTGCTTGTTTTTCTGACAAAAATTTGATTCTGAGGTGATGAGATGAGGTTGAATTGGGGTCAAGCTTAAGGTTCTGTGCGCTTGCCTTCAGATCCTCATCTATCTTATTCAATTGTTCTGTTATCTCCTTAGTATACTCAGTAACATCACAAAGTTTAGCAAAAAGAGATGTTACATTATTAAAAGAATTTTCAATGTTAGCCAAAACTGTGGTTAATTCAACCTATTTTATTTCTATGTGCTAAGCAATGTACTCAAGCACCTTATTATCAAATTTCTTTTTTGCCTTCTCCATCATTTTTTCTTGACTAGAGGTGTCCTCATTGAATTTATTGACAACCTCTTTTAATTGTAGCAAAATGTGTTGAGAAGTATCAACATCAACACCTATAGCCTCTGTAACTATATTTTTCACTTCATCAATAATTTTAAACTCTCTATCTCTCTCATTCCTTAGTTTTTTCTGCTTTGCCTTCAGTCCTATGCACTGACTGAGCAGTCTTAGTTCATGAACGGAAGCAGTATCTGTATCTATCTTTGGAATGACAATTTTAGTATCCAAGTCTACATCCTCATCAATTATCTTGCCTGTAAGCATAAGTTTTAATGAAGTCTTTTGTTTTTCTATTGTACTAACATCTTTGTCTTTGGAAACAGAGACAATGGTTGATGAGGTTGGACTGGCTATCAAAAATGGAATAGGATCAACTAAAGGAAGACTGAGAGAGGGGCTCAATGTATCCAAAATTGATATACTTCCCAGAATTGATGTTCATACTAGAATATTTACAATTGAAGAGCTTACTGGTGCAAAAATTGGTGCTAATGTAGCTAAAGTTGACAAAATTGGGGAGAAAACTGGAAAACTTACTGTACATACTGCAGGAGTAATAGATACTTCTGATGTGGTGATTGCTGCAGTGGATGACTCAATAACTGAAGAAGTTTCCTGTAGCTCAGTAGATGAAGTGGAGGTATGTAGTTTGGTAGATGAAGTGGTAGACACTTCCATTGATGATACTTGGAGCTGAGATGTGGCAGGTGCAGATGATATATCTAATGTAGTTGTGACCAAACCTTCTGAAGCTGATTCCAACCTTGATGATATCATAGTTTTAGGTGGAGAGTGAGGAAGGGATTCAATAACTGCAGTTGCAATTTTCATAGGGTCATCTACCTCTTTAGCTTCTTCCTCCCTGTCTTCTTCCTCCTTATCTTCCATCAATGCATGCAGCTCTCCTGGTGAGATTGTGATGGATGGAGTGCTATCAAGCTCATCATCACTATTGTTGTCATCATATTTGATTTCTACTAGTTCTATATTGGGCTTATGTAGATGATAGATGTTTTTCCACATGTTTGAAGCATCATTTACAACATGTTCAATGTCTTTAATCAAAATCAAACAAGTCTGGAATCTGATCATCATTTTACCTTCATGGTTTTTCATTTCAGCTTTTACTTCTGCTCCAGTGAGACTTGGTCGAAGATTCTTTAGAGATTGCTCATAAATATCTTTTACTATCTAGGTGGCTAACTCCCATCTCGGTTGCAATCTCTCCAGTAGTTCTTTTGAGATTTGAGGGGCAATCTGGTCTGGGGAGTATTCCCATTTACCCATCTTGCTAAGTACCAATTCCTCAATCTGCATTTTCTCAGCGTCAGTTCTAGTTTCAAATTTCAATGCTTTGAAATTTGTGATGCCATCTCCTTCCTCCAATTGTTTGAGCCTTTGCTCAAATGTGGGTGCAGGCCTAACTAGTATAGGTTCCTGCTTATCTTTCCTAGTTCTTCTAGTGAATACTGCAGTAGGCTTTTTCTTGGGTTTGGTAATGATTACCTTACCTTTCTTCTTTGGCTATTCCTCTGCAGATTCTTCTTCTCCTTCTTCTTCACCTTCTTCTTCTCCTCCTCCTCCTCCTTCTTCTCCTCCTTCATCTTCACCTTTTCCTTCGGTGAGCATAAGAGAACCAGTAGAAGTTTTCAATTTGGCTATTTTCCTCTTGCCCTTGCTTATGGCATGTGGTAGCTTGATTTCAAGCTCAATTCTGGCCTTAGCTTCTTCATAAGTTCCAAAAATTTGTTGCCTTGGGTCTACTGGCTCATTTACCAATGCCTCTATGATGTCTCTGGCTTCATCAATATTTACCTCATAAGGAAGAGGTTTTACCCATGCAACTCGGGGTCTAACTGCTTGAATGTATACCTTGTCACAATCAACCATGAAGCACACATCATCTTTGTAGTCCTCAACAAGCTTAGGAGGGATTCTGAATTTGTTATTCATTCTTTCCTTGAAGTCTTCAAAATAATTATCCATAATACTATCAAAATTTTCACCCATCTCTGCTATAAACTCATTTATTTGATACAAAACTGGAATATCTTTCCTCCATACAACTGTACCTTTTGAAGGGAAAACATTTTGTACATAGAAAAATAAACAAACTAACAAAGAACCAAATTTACAAGAGTTGGTTTTTGAGGTCCTTATACTGTCCATCTTTTTATTAAGTTGTTTTAGCAGCACATCTGCTAGGTCAAACTCCATATTTTTCTTCACAGCCTTATCGGCTAAATCTACAGCCTCATAGGGCACGCTATTCAATCTGCTGGAACTATACATCTTATACGCAATTAAATAGATTTTGAATCTTAATTTTGCATCAGATACATTGTTAGGTTTTAATCCTCTACCATCCCCATTCGGCTAGGGTTAACTTCTAAAGTTCATCCCGACTTAGGGTTTTAGTTGATTTTGATTTTCTTAACATTCGCAAACCCGTGATCTTATGAATCATTTTCTTCTTTATCAGGATGGGTTGCTCTAACCACAACTGATCATTATGCACATGGCTTAAAATGTATCTTATCCATTTCATTTGGAAGTTCCTTGGCAGGTGCAGGATATGGGTCAAACCTTTGGTTTCCAGATGTTTGAACTTGGGTTTGAGGGTTCCATTTACACACAACTCGGCTAGGGCATTATCCATATCTAGTGTCCCTATTTCTTGAACAATGCATTTAAAATGAGTATGAATGTCATTTATAAGTAGTACCTTTGGTGGAATTTTCAATTGAGCTCCATGAGGATCGAGCGATTCAGCTATGGCAGGAATGAGCTTGAAACTAGGTGCATTCCATTCTACTCCCTTCACAAGCATTTCAGAGCCTCTTTTTGCCTTGCGGATGCCATTGCTGCTTGGTGAGTGAATGATTTTGTTAGATAAATTCTTCGCTAGAAAATCACTTCAAATCATTTGAACTCACTTTCACACTCTTGGAAACTCTTTGCTCTGTATATTCTAAATTCGCGGTGAAAAATGAGATCAAATTCTGCTTTTTTGATGAAAAATCTGCCATTAATGCTCGGGTACAAAGATAGCTAAGATGACCTAGGGTTTGTTAGATAGTCACTGACTTACTCGGTAAACCTTACAACTTGGTAAAAAAACAAAACCTTTCACATTATCGACCTAGCTTGGTTAAGTTTGAAACCAACCTTGCTCGGTAAAATGTATCATAGTGAACTATGTCTTGTATCTAAAATATTGATTTGTCATTTGCACTTCTACATTCTAGAACTGCTTAGGATATTGCTTGAAGATGCAGTCCCTAGTACTTCTTGATGAGTCTAATTAGAAATGGTGGAGACACCCACTTCTTGAGTGACATAGCCATTATTTGAATTTTCTGGCTCTGTAGATTTTGGAATCCACTGTTGTCTCATCTGTTTTCGATTGTTGTCAGCTCTGAATTTCTTTTCATCTTCAATTCTTCCTATATTCATGCAAATCTTGGATATATGACCAAGTTATGTACATGTATAACATCTTATAGTAGTATCCTTTTTTCTTAGGTGATGCCTTGCACAGTTTATTCCAATGTGTCCATATTTTCCACAATAGTGACATCTGCACCAAGTATTGTAGTCCCAACCAAATAATGCATTGACAATTTGTTCTGTTGGATTGAATGATTTAGATCTACATTTAGATTCCTTGTGACCTTGTTTATTGAATTTGTGACATTTTCCCTCAAACTTTGGTTTCTCTTTGCATTCATTTTCTTTGTGACCATGTTGATTGCAATCATAGCATTTACCATTGAATTTTCTTTTACCATTCCTCCGACATCTATTAGATGTATGAACTAACTTTCTACAGTGATTGCAAGTAGGTTTTTGATTCTTTTGGGTACCCTGTTTGGAAGATTCACCTTCTTCATTGTATCCAAGACCTGCTTTACCTTTTTGTCTATGAAGATTCTGCTCATTTTGCAAATTCAATTGATCCATATCTGCTTGAGATTTTTCTTTCAGTGATTAAATCATTTCTTAAACTTCCATTCTCAGATCTTAGATTCATAATTTCTTCATTTGCATTAAATAGTTGTCCTATAAGATCTTCATGCTGAAGGGATAGATTATTTCTTACCTCTAATCTTCATTTGCCTTGTTTCTCTGTTCGAAAACTTCACATAACCTGATGGATTGGACTTCTTGTTCTCTTTTAAGCTTTCTTACTTCTTCTTGCAGAGAACCATTCTTTGCTAGGAGTTTCTTGATTGCTTCATTAGCTTCATTTGAACTGCATGATGGTAAAAGGTCTTCAATCTTTTCTTCAATATAATGATGATCATTCATTTGTCTTGGAAGTTCCTTCCTTCTTTTTAGGGATTGAGAAAGATGCTCCTTTGCTTCATTGAATTAAGTCATGGCCATTTCTAGATCTAGCTTTTCATTCTCAATAGATTTGTAAAGTCTGAATATCTCCATTGTTGTTGATCTTTGCTCAAGCTGTCAATCTTTTATCTTGAGAACCACAATGCTCTGATACCAATTGTTGGAAATAATCAAGACTAACAAGGTTACTAAGAGGGGAGGGGTGAATCAGTAACTCTAAAACCTTAATTCAATTTTTGCATAATAATATTCTTACCCTTCATCCATCTAATCTACTGTATGCATGAAAAGATAAAAATTTGTAACATATGAACACATAGATTTGGTGACCTAGAAACCTTCCAATTAGAAATTAAAACTGGGGTGGGGATGATACCCACAAAACTTCAATACTGCAGTATAAAGTTGGCCGGTTAAGGCTTACGATGATCACTTCTGATGATCTGCCCTATTAGGAGCAAGTAGGATTGCTAGATCCACCTTGTTAAAGGATTTAAAAAACATACAATGAAGTATGCACTCTGTTAGGACATTTACAAAAGACTGTTAAGTCTACTTTGTTAAAAGATTTAGCAAACTAATTCACCTGTTAGGATGAAGCAGTGGATCTGATTGCAACTGATTGTTGATAAGATCCTTTATGCTCTGATCACTTGATGTGACATATATATCCTTTTTGCATCAATGTTGACCTTGTTGAATTCCTATGTTCTGCTAGTGATTCACTTTCCCTCTTCTCAATTTATTGCAACACATCACAACCAACAACTTTCAACATCTCATCATTTCAAATGATATATACCATTCTGATATTTAAACTAGCAAGGTCAGCCAAACACAAGTGAACAAGCATTACTAAGTTGGCCAGGTTGTAGAAAAGTCAGGTTCGACAAACTAACTTGGTGACCTTCTAATACTCGGCATGCACTACAATACACTGCATTGTCATGCACTTGGTAAGAGTAGAGGCACGGTCCATACTAATAATTCTAAGTAGTTTGGAACTCGATAACCATTGGTGACTTGGTGAATATTATGTCACTTGGTAAAAACTGAATCCATTGATAACCTTCTTCACTTGGTAAACACGAATTCCTTTGTTTACCTTGGTCACTCGGTAAACACTAAGTTCTTTGTTTACCTTGTTTACTCGATAATCATTGATTCCTTCATTTACCTTGTTTAATTGGTAATCATTGATTCCTTTGTTTACCTTGTTTACTCGGTAATCATTGATTCCTTCATTTACCTTGTTTACTCAATAATCACTAAGTTCTTTGTTTACCTTGTTTACTCAATAATCACTGATTCTTTCATTTACCTTGTTTACTTGGTAATCACTAAGTTCTTTATTTACCTTGATCACTCAGTAAACACTAAGTTCTTTGATGACTCAGTGAGCACTAATTGCTTGGGGAACATTGTTCTACTTGGTAACCACTATGAACTTGGTAAATACTGTGAAACTACCCATATGCTCAGTTTCCAAAGGAGCACTCGGTACCAACTATTTACCTGCGAAATTTATAAGGTAACCGTTGAATTTTTGGTGTGAACTATAGACTAGGTGATGAGCTCGGTAAGCATTTAGAATCGAATAATTGTTGTGACTAATGACAAATATATCATAATTCCAACAGGGATGAAGACAAGTTTATAGGATCAAAGATGTATTGTTTTGTATCAAAACATAAAATGATCAAAGAAAATATACCAAAATGGAATAAAACAGATTTTAATAATATATTCCAAGACAAACTGACTAACAAAGAATATTTTAAAAATTTAAATAATGTAATTATTAAAAATGGTATGGACAATCAGAAATTCATTTAAGAAAAATAACTGTTAATTATACAAGAAGACATTTAAGCAAAAGAAGTCTTTTGGAGACAAAATTCGAGAGAAAAAAGGTTAGCAAAAGGAGATAGAAATATAAAATTCTTTCACAATAGTAGAATACACAATAGAACTCTTAAAACTATTACTCAAATCAAAGATAATAATGGTAGTACTATTGATAATCTATCAGAAATTGCTAAAACCTTTGTCACATATTATGAGAACCTGTTAAACAATTATGAATCTTTCAAATTAACCAAACAAAAAGAAATTTCTAATAATATTATGAAAGTTATCATAGAATAGACAACGTGGTGCTCAATAGACACTTTACAAAAGAAGAAATCAAATTAGCCCTTTTAAGCTTAGCCTAGATAAATCTCCAAGACCTCATGGTTTCCAAGCTTTTTTCTCCCAAAAATGGTGATAAATTTTAGCGGAACAATTATGGAAATAAATAGGGGGAGCTAGAAATAGAGGATCAATCTTAATTGAAAATAATCATACGTTTTTAGCATTACTACCAAAGAAAGTTGTTGCAGAGTCACCCTCAGATTTTTTTCCCATAGCATTATGTAATATAATATATAAAATTTATTCTAAAGAAACAAAAAATAGGATTGAAGCTTTTCTTCCAAAAATTATTTTAGAAGAACAAACTAGGTTTGTACTTGGCAGATGAATACTCAATGGAATATCCATCATTTAGGAAACTATATATTTAGCAGTTAAAAACAAAGAAGCTTGTATGTTTATGAAGTTAGATATACAAAAAGCATATGACATAGTAGATTCAAGGTTTTTATGTAAATTCTTAGAAAAGTTTGGATTTTCCAAACAATGGATAAATATAATTTTTAACTGTATATCTACTCCAAAAATCTCACTAATTATTAAATGTACTCCTAAAAGTTTCTTTAATGTTTCAAGGTGTATCTGACAAGGAGACCCCATGTCACCTTTCCTTTTTATTATTATGGTAGACGAATTTGGTAGAGATATTCAAAAGGCACAAGGTGTAGGATTAATTAAAGGCATAAATGTTATTGAGAATGTTTCAAATATTACCCATTAGCAGTTTGTTGATGAAACCATCCTTCCAAGAAGAAGTATGAAGGAAGAAATCAATGGTTTTAAACAAATTATATTGGATTATTCAGTAGCATTAGGACAAAAGGTTAATGAAGAAAAATTAGAAATATTATTTTTAAACACTCCAAGGAACATGGAGGAATATATATGTAATTATGTGGGATACAAGAAAGAGTAACTTTCCATGCAAATATTTAGGGATATACTTAGAAAAAGGAGTTACAACTAAAAAAGGTTGGGAAAACATCTTAGAAAGAGTAGAAAAACAAATAGAATAATGGAAAGAAAAATGGCTAACTAAAGTTGGGAGAGTGACAAAAATTAAATCTATTTTGTCAGCTAGTCATACGTATCCTCTATCTTGCCTTCTACTACCAAATAATGTTAATAAAAAACTGGACAGAAAACGTAGAAATTTTTTTTGGAGTGGAACCTAAGAGAAAAAGAAACAAACACTAATAAAATGGGATAAGATATGTCATCCTAAGAATAAAGGAGGATTGGACATAAAAAAATATCTGTTGGAAAAATGAGGCATTAGTAGAAAAGCTAGTATGGTGTGTATACAAGGAAAAAGATTTAAAATGGGTGAAAATACTTTATAACAAATATCTTAATCCATTAGACCTTTCCTTTCTCTTTAAAATTATAAATCCACCAAGTGGTTTAAAAAAATAGAATTTTATGATGAAATGTAGGCCTCTGGTTAGAAAATATCTTATTTGGGATTTAGGTAGAGGTGATGAGGCATTATTCTTGAATGATTCATGGGATGATCAACACCTAATTATTAATTTTGGAATATCTAGAAACAACATCAATGTCATTACTAATATTTGGGGACCCAAGGTTTTAGATGCCAAAACACTTATCAGGATTGATGAGACAAAGACTTGGGTAAGGAAAGATTTGGACAATATTAATATTTCGAGTATTGATAATACTATCCTTGAAAATATCCTTGAGGGTAGAACTATAACTCACAATAATCAAGTAGGTAAACTAATCTAAGGAGTGTCTAATGATGGAATATACAAAATTAATCTAGGATATTATATTATAATTAATTCACAATGATGAGATAATATTGCAATACTCTTGGAACTATGTTGGGATTAACCATGCCTACCTAAGGCTTCTATCTTTCTTTGGGCAGTAATCTAGAATTGGATTCTTATAGCTGATAGATTCTTTAAAATGGGATTTGACGGATCATCCAGAAGCACTCTATGCAAAAATGAATATGAAAATATGCAGCATATTTTTTTTAAGTGGCCCTTTGTGCAAGATTTTTGTTATTGGGTTAAGAATAAATTGAATTGGGCATCCCCTATACCTTAAGATATTGAGGGATTCCTTAGGGGTTGGCCTATTAAGAATAGGGTTAGCATCTATAAGAAATTATGGAATATCACACTTGCAATCACTGTGTGGAAAATATGGAAGGAAATAAATAAACAAATATTCCAAAATTTATAACTTTATAATTTTATTTTTTAAATTAATAAAATTGAGGTAGCCATGAAGTTGTGAATCACCATCTCAGGAACACACTCAAAGTAGAACATACATTCTTAGCATGGTATAATAATATGAGGAAAAAATAAACAAATTTGATTAATCCTCCCTTAGTTTATCCTAAAAAGGATAATATAGCAAGGAAATAATGTAAATTGATTGCATCTCCGATAGAATGGAAGAGTTTAAACTTTGATGGAGCTTCTAGAGGGAATCCTAGGAAACTAGGATTGGGTTGTGTTGGTAAATAGATTGTCCTTTTTACTTAACACCTGAACACTCAAATTTAAGAACAAAATTTTGTTACAATACTTGGAAAGTTGTTTTGAAATGACTAACTTCCCTCTCAATTTCTAGGTACGACTCCCTATTGCATTTTCATTTGTAATGAGTTATGTTATTCAAGCAAAATGGGTATTCAGAAATAAGCTAAACAAAGATGGAAAAGTGTCAAGAAACAAAGCAATTTTGGTATGTAAAGGCTATTCTCAAGAAGAAGGTATTGATTATGGTGAAACTTTTCCCTTGTTGTAAGATTAGAAGGTGTTAGGACCTTACTGGCTTATGCAGCTCACAAAGGATTCAAAGTATATCAAATGGATGTTAAATCTACATTCTTGAATGGAATTCTTGATGAGAAAGTCTACATTGAATAGGCATAAGTTTTTGTTAATCTAGACAAAAGGGACATGATCTAAAAGAAGCTCCTAGAACATGGTATGAAAGACTACATAACTATTTAATATAGATTGGTTTTCAAAGAAAAAATGATAACAATAGCCTATACATCAAGGAAGGACTAGATAAGAAGATTGTGTTGGTAGAAATATTTGTGGATGATACTATATTCACAAGATATGATGACCTATGCAAAGCATTCTCAGAACAAATGAATAAAGACTTTGAGATGTCCATGTTTGGTGAAATAAAATTCTTTGTTGGATTATAGATACAACAAAGTAGAAATGGTATTTATATCACTCAATCTAAGTATATCAAATAGATACTCAAGAAATTTGGAATGGAGGATTCAAACCTAGTTGGAACCCCCATGTGTATTGGACTTAAGCTTACCAAAGATGATGACTCCAAAGAAGTAGATCAGATCTTATATGGATCAATGATTGGAAAATTATAGTATGTAGCACATACAAGGCCTGATATTGCCTTAGTAGTTGGAATAGTAGCAAGATTCTTAGCTAAACCCAAAGAAAACCACATGATGGCGATTAAAAGAATCTTGAGATATCTAAAAGGTATTGAAGACTATGGGTTATGGTACAAACTTGGAGGAAACCTTGAGCTAAAAGTATTTATTGATGCTGATTGGGCAAGAAATCTTGATGACAAAAAAAGTGTAAAGCATTTTTTTCTCAATAAAAGGTTGGTATCTTAGATAAGTAGGAAGAAAAACTAAACATCTCAATCCATAGTAGAAGTAGAGTATATTGTAGTAGCAGTGAATTTTTCTAACATTATTTGGTTCAAACAATTGTTGGAAGGAATGAAGCTTGAAATCAAAGAGCCAATAGTCATGTATTCTAATAACACCAATGCAATTAAAATATCAAAGAATATAGTGATGCATTCCAAAACAAGGCACATTGCTATAAAATATCACATTGTAAGAGAATTAGTGCAGGACAAATAAATCAAATTGGAATATGTGCATACAAAAGAACAAATTGTAGATATATTCACAAAGCCATTACCTAAGGATGTATTTTTGTATCTAAGAGGTAAGCTAGGGGTCATTCCCCTATCTGAAGCTCACTAAATAAAGTTAAGTAATGCATCAATAGCAACAAAGTTGAAGATCAATTAGTTGATGCAGTATTGACAAGGACATATAGTAGATGACTCTGTACTCAAGGTACATTGGCACTAATCAGAATGGTCTTTGGCATGTCTTGTCAAAGACGGAGAAGTTAACCATCATATTTTTTTGAAATTTTGTAGAGGGAGAAGTTAAGTAGTTATTTCACAAAGGGAGAAGACTATAGGAGAAGTTTTCTGCATAAAATAAAAAAGGGGAGATATATATGTGGAATGTGGCCTCAAGCTTCACACACACACACTTCAACATGGTCTTTGTATGTGGATTTATCCTGGAATGAACATGAGATTTTTCACCCAAGAGGAGTCCTTCAAGATGACCTGTTGCCTTCTATCTAGAAGGATTTTTCCTATTTGTGTTCTTAGAGTTGAGATGTAGGCAACTAGACCTTTCTAGAATGAAGGGTTTAAATGCAATTAAGTCTATATGAGTGTGTAAGTAATCTAAACAGGATATCCAATTAATCTAAGAACATATAAAATAAGATCAAATACATGTATGAATATTAAATCTAAATGAAATTTAATCTAGAAAAATAAAAGCTCATAAAAATGATGAACTTAAATGAGTGCACAATTCAGCAGAGATTTGATAGCAATTCAATTCAACCTCTATAATTGATGGGGACACAACCCAAGCACAAAATGGACACAATAGGAAAGGGAAAATTTTATTAACTATGTAAATATGCTAATACATTCAGTACAGAGAAATAGACTTCAAAACATGCCCTATGGGCTTACAATAGCATAAATCTAGAGATAAATTCTTTTCCGAGTACCTTCTCTAAAACTCCACTCCGAACTACCTTTTACAATGCCAGAAATGTCCTTAAATAGACCCCAAACGGTTAAGGATTAGGAATAAATTCTAGAAAGTGCTAGTTGGAATCCACCAACCAAATAAAAGGCTCCATAAACCATGTTAGAAGCTGGCACAAAACTAGAAAAATTCAAAAACGGTAACCAAACTTTCAGGAGGCATAACTTTTGAACCGTAGCTCCGATTGATGAACTATTTACATTTCTAGAAAGCTCTCAAAGTGCTCTATAGCCCTATGGACAAACTACACTCATCTCCCATTTTTTGGCCCTGTTCAAGGTCATTTAATGCCCCTAGCCTGACTTTGAGACATTCTTAAGATGTCTCTAGAAACTAAAAAACTATGATAACTTTGAAATTGTCGAGCCTTTTGACCTGATTCTTTTTCTGGAATGCTCTAAATTACAATGAGAATCATCTAACAAATTTACACCTCCTAGTTCACCAAAATGATGGCTCAATTACATACTCCTATTTTTTTGGCATTTACACATATCCCAAGGTGATTAAAAACTCTAACCTAGAACACTAATAGTGGAACTATGAGAGTTGAAACTTTTATTTGACCTAAATGGGTATCTAGAAATGAAAACAAATGAAACATAAAATAAGTCTAAGTACATTTTTTTGGGTGACACGGGATTGCCCTTATACCTCTAGATGTTCTTGCATCAATAATGAAGAATTATGAATCTCTTAAATAAAATTCCTGGAATAGATCAATGGTTAGGAGCAACCTTGATGAATGGTTAGGATTAGATAGAAGATTCAGTTAAGATGGAAACTTCCTTGTGCAAGTGAAGTGAACTATTTCAAATCTAAGTGTGATAAGTAGTTAATTGAAATTGTCACAAGTGTGCGAGTGAGCTAAGTAGACTAATTCCATTTTTGAGAAGTAGAAATGTATATGCAGAATGTGGCCTTAGGATTCATACACACTTCAACACGGTCCTTGTATATAGATTCATCTTGGACTGAACATGAGATTGTTCAACCAAGAGAAGTCCTGCAAGATGACCTATTTCCTTCTACCTAGAAGGATTTTGCCTATTTATGCTCTTAGAGTTGAGATGCAGGAAACTAGAGCTTTGTAGAATGAACGATTTAAATGCAATTAAGTCTATATGAGTGTACAAGTAATCTAAATGAGATATGAAATTTATTTAAGAACATATATTATAAGATTAACTAGATGTATGCATATTAAATCTAAATGACATTTAAGTTAGAAAAATAAAAGCTCATAAAAATGAAGAACTTAAATGAGTGCACAATTTAGCAGAGATTCGATAGCAATTCAATTCAACCTCTATAATTAGGAATTAGGAGTCTGTTAAATATAATTCTTGGAATCCATCAATGGTTGAGATCAACTTAGATCAATGCTCGAGATTAGATAAAGGATTAAGTTAAGATGGAACCTTCTCCATGCAGGTGATGTTAATTGTTTCAAATCTGAGTGTGATAAGTAGTTAACTAAACTTGTCATAAGTGTGAGAGCAAGTTAATTGGATTGATTCCAATTTTAAGAAGTAGTTCACTCTGAGTTTCCATTTTAGAACTAACAAGAGGATTTTGAAGATATTATTTAATTTAATAAGTGAGCCATGACCTCATAAATGCATTTTCTATTTAATTGAATAAATAAATTCAATTAATTAAAGTAAGCACAATTTTAAAATTAAATATTTTTAATTCCTTTTTACATTAGCCTTAGGAGATAATTTAATTTAATTAAAGTATAAATAGTTTAAATTAAATAAAATCTTAATCAATAGGTTTAATGTGACTAATATGAGTCAATACTTTAGGAATTAAATAAATAGTATGATTAATGCAGATATAGGGTTTTTTGCATTTGACACTTTGGTCAAGTAGCGAATATTAGAGTAAGAATTTCCCAATGACATAGGACTTCAAAATTGATTAGAGTAGACTAGAATTGGTGATGATGGTAGTGATCCAATTTTGGGGTATTACACATACAAGTTGCTGAAGGACAACTTGTCTTGACCTACCAAGCTACAACTCAATCAACTTAGCAAAAACATAGAGAGCATTCAGTCATTAAAGAATAATCCTACTAATTTTTGATCTCTTTTTACCTTCTTATTCTTTTATGAACAATTTTTTTCCTTTCTAAAGGAATTGTGGCATGGAAGAAGGATACAAAAATTTTGTATCAAATTAATTAGTTTATAGGAAAAATGGGTGATGATTTTGAAATGATAATGGATGCATATTTTAAAACTTTTAACGAGAAAATGTAGAGTAGATACGAAATTGTGAAGAAATTAGTTGAAGATTATGAACAAGATTTTTTTTCTTGTGGATTGTGATGAAGTAATGTAGGAGCATCCTATGTGTAAAAGCAATCTTTCATCACCCAAAAAAAAAATCATTTTCAGTCTTTTCTATTTCTATAAGGACTAGTAGACGGGGGGTTACTATTTCTACGAGCTTACTATTTTTAGTAAGTTTTTTGTTCAAGATCAAAATATTCTCATTTTCTACATGAAGGTTCATTTTAGAGTTATAAGGCTAACATAAAAATCTCATTACTCTAGATTATGTATCAAAGAAGTTATTATAGATTTTCGGTGGAAAATTTAGGAGAAAATCTTCGGGCTCACCATTGGTGGCCTTAGAGTGCATGTATGAGGTCCAAAAACTTGATGGTAGAGCACTCTAATCATTCTTAGCCTATAGATGAGGAGCTAGCATTTCCCAGAAGTGGTTACAGTAGACAATTAGAGCAACAGTTTGAGAGTTATGGCCTTCCAAAGGTGGGCTACCCAAAATTTGTAAAATAATTGTCAAAGATGTATTTGGCTAATTCTATATGTATTTTTAGGGTCTGTTAGCCCTAGGTATTAAGTTTCAATGTCTATAACCTTCTTGAGTGGTATAAAATTTCCTATTTAAGAAAGATGTGAATATTGATCTGAATAGCTCTGGGTGGTATTGTGGATTCTTTAAGTGAGGCTAAGTATTTCACAAAGATAGATCTAAAGAGTGGATACCATCATATTCATATTAGAGAAGGTGATGAGTGGAAAACTTCTTTCAAGACAAAGAAGGACTGTACAAGTGGTTAGTCATGCCTTTTGGGATAACCAATGCATAGAGCACTTTCATGTGGCTCATGAATGAGGTACTAAAGAAGTTAATGGGTAAGTTTGTCATTTTTTACCAAGATGATATTTTGATCTTAAGGCATTAGAGGAGCATTTGATTCATATTCACAAGGTGTTTGATAAGTTGAGAGAAGAATAGTTATTAATATACTAGAGGAAGTGTAGTTTTGTAAAGGAGTTAGTGTACCTAGGATTTGTACTCTCAACAGAAGGTTTGAAAATGGACCCAGATAAAGTTAAGGCTATCCTTGAATGGCCTATTCCAAGAAGTACAATAGAGGTAAGATCTTTTCATGGAATAGCTAGTTTTTAAAGGAATTTTTAAAGAGATTTTAGTATTATTTGTGGACCCTTGATTGAAACAATGAGAGGGGATATGAAAGAATTTATGTTGACTTTAGGAGCAGTTAAGAGTTTTAATCTGTTGAAACAAAAAAGTTACCGAATAGCCTATTTTAGTAATTCCTAATTAAAAAAAGGTATTTCAAGTAGACTGTGATGCTAGTGGTACTGTAATAAGAGTTGTTTTGAGCCAAGAAGGTAGACCTATTGCTTATTTTAGTGAGAAGTTGAATGATGAAAAAATAAAATATTTTGTTTATGATTAGGAATTTTATGCTATAGTTCAAGCATTGAAGAAGTGGAGACACTATCTTATTTGTAAGCAGTTTTTTTTTTTTTTTTATACTGATCATCAAGCTATACAATATTTGAATAATCAAGAAAAATTAAACCAAATGCATTTGAGGTGGGTTGAGTTTTTGGAGAGTTATACATTATTTTGAAACATAGGATTAAGAAGTCTAATAGAGTTCTAGATGCTCTTAGTAGAAGACAAAGATAGATAACAAAAATGTAGATAAAGGTTGTTAGGTTCATGGAATTAAGTAATTTGTATCTAGATGAACCTTATTTTGGTGAAGCATGGAAGGCTTGTACAAAACCTATTACACTTGAGAGGACAAAGTGCTTGGATTTCATGATCTAGTATAGTATGTTGTTCAAAGGAAGCCATTTGTGCATTCCAAGAAGTTTAATGGGAGAGATTCTCATCAAGGAGAAGCATTTTGGAGGATTGGCTAGACATTTTGGCCGAGATAGGACCATTTATTTAGTTACTGAGAATTATTACTAGCCGTAGTTTCAATAATATGTGAAAAGGTTTGTACAGAGTTGCAGAATACGTTAGATGGTGAAAGGAGTGAAGCAAAATATAGGGTTGTATCAGCCATTACCTATACCAAAGAAGTCATGGGAGGATACCAACATGAATTTTGTTCTTGGGTTATTGAGGACATAGCGAGGGTGCGCCTTTATTTTTGTGGTGGTTGATAGGATTTCAAAGATGGCACATTTCATTCCTTGTTAGAAGTCTATTGATGTTGGTCATGTAGAAGAGTAGTTTTTCAGAGAAGTGGTTAGACTACATAGTTTTTCAATGAGTATAGTTTCATATTGAGATACCAAATATGTTGGTTATTTATGGCATACATTGTGGAATAAATTAAATGCTAAATAGAATTTTAGTTCATTACATCATCCACAAACTATTGGACATATAGAAGTTGTGAATCACAGTTTGGGAAACTTGTTGACATGCTTGGTTGGAGATAAACCAAAAGGATGGAATCTAATTTTACCATAGGTAGAATTTACATATAATAATTCTATCAATATGAGTAATGGTAAATCATCATTCTAGATTGAATATGGGAGAAGCCACAGAAATGCTTCTGAATTGTGTTGAATAAATTAGAGATAAGTATTGTTTAAGCAAAAGAATTTTCTAAACATTTGAAGAACTTCCATGAGGAGGTGAGGAAGCACATCATAAAGATGAACATACAATAGAAGGAAAATGAAGATGTGAAAAGGAGGTATATGTAATTTCAATTTGGAGATGAACTCATGGTTCATTTGAGAAAGGAGCATTTTCCAATGGGTGCATATGACAAAATGAAGATGAAGAAGTTGGAACTGTGAAAGATACTAAAAAGGCATGATTTTGGAAATGCTTATGAAGTGGAGCTACCTTCTGAATTGAATATTTCACTAGTATTTAATATTTTAGATTTGATAGAGTATTATGAATGAGGTGATTAAGATGAAGTCTTAGAAGAATAGTGGAGTATTCTAGCAGCTAGTTCAACTATGAACGAGATTGAGTAGATACTAGATAGTGATATTAGAAAAAGTGCAAGGAACAAAATGTATGAAGAATTCCTAGTTAAATAGAAAGGGAAGCTAGTAGAGGTTTCATCATGGCTAGCAAGGGAGGAAGTTAACCATCTTGGTTTTCCTCTAAACACCTAAGACATGACATAGTCACTTCTCAAATTACCTCTAGTGTCTAATTTGGGAGCATCCTAGATGGAAGAGCAATTTTGTATCACAGAAAAATAATTTTTTTAAAAGAAATTTATATTTTAATAAGGACTAGAAGATAGGGTAGTTATTATTTCTAGGAGCTTAATTTTTTAAGTAAGTTTGTATACAACCTCAGGATGTTCTCATTTTCTACATGAAGGTTCATTTTAGAGTTATAAGCTTACAATAAAAATCTCATTTCTCTAGCTTAATTATTAGATAAGTTATTGCATATTTTTGGTAGAAAATTTAGGAGAAATTTTTTTAGGCTCAATATTAGATGCCTTAGAGTGCCCTAATGAGGTTAAAAAACTTGATGAAAAGGCACTTATGTCATCTCAAACTTGTGAGTGGGCAGCTAGCATTTCTAAAAAGTGGTTATAATAGCCAATCAAAACAATAGTATGAGAGTTATGGCCTTCCATATTTGGGCTACCCAAAATTTCTAAAATAATTGTTAAAGATGTATTTGGTTAACAACAGGTATTAAGTTTCAATATCTAGAACCTTCCCAGGCAGCATAAAATCACCTATTTATGAAATGACCAAACATTGTGTAGAACAAATCTTAGTGGTAGTTTGCAGCTTAGTCTTGCAGATTACTATAATGAAGGTACCCATATGTGGGTTAGCATATTGTACTTGTGAATTCTATTCTCACATTTTTCTTCACATTTTTTGTTGTTTCTTTGTTGTTGTTATGTTTTTATGGTATGAAGGGGAGCACCCTTCATCACAAAGTTCATATCTAGGCAGTAAGGCTAGTAGTGGCATGGGTTAGCCTCTAGGATATGAGGTTAACATTGATGATACAAGGGATATAATTGAAGCTCTTTTGAATGAGCTAGTGGATCTTGAGGCACCATATTTTAGCACCTATGAGGAAACCAAGGCTAGAATTTCATTAGAGATCAAGCTTTTAAGTTATGAAGAGAGGAAGAAAACTATTTGAGAAAATGTTGAAGGAAATTGAGATGTCCAAGTATCCTCTCATACTGACAAAAGGAAATGGAGATGACATTGAGGTAGAGCAAGAAGCTAAGGAACCTATAGAGGAAGAAGACTCTGAAGAGGAGGAACCACCAAAGAAGAAAGGGAAGGTTTTCATAACCAAACCTATAAATTCCTCCCCTACTATACTCACCAAGAGATCTACAAAGTATAGAAAGAGATTAAATTGCAAAATAAAGATGAAGAAGTAGTCTTTAGGAGGTGTGCCCCTACCTTCCAAGATAAACTAAAAATATTGAATAATGGAGAAGGCATGGAAAATTTCAAATCTCTGAAGTATGAAACGAGAACCATAGAATAGAAAAATCAAATTGAAGAAGCCCTGGTAGATAAAATGGAAAAGTGGAAGTACTCTCTAGAGGAATTGACAAAGAAAGTTATTATTAATGTCTTAAGGAATATAGTTGCACTACAATGAAATAATTCTTCAGACATTGCCAAGAACATTAGAGAAAAAAATGTGAGAAACCTTATGCGAAGTCTATCTGATAAGGAGGTGTAGGAATCATTTAAAAAGAATGAAACTAAGCTAACCCCTAAGTTCCATGCATTCTTGATCCTATCAAAAGACATTGAATTAGTTGTAAAATTTAACACAACTGCATGGAAGAACATCTATGATTTGTACAAGCCTAGTGAGGAGGTTGTGCAAATAGATGATGAGAAAGAAGATGAGGAAATAAATGATAATGAAATTGATAATGTGGATGAAGAAGTCAATAATGAAGAGGATGAAGAGGATCAATCTTCTAGTGGAGACCTCCCAAAAATTTAGAGTATTCAAGGCTAAGATGAGGAGAAGATAGAAAGAGAGGTAATGGCCTCCCTTCCACTCTCTCTAAAAAAGGCCTTAGTGGAATCCAACTTAGAGAATGCCACTACCAAGTTAGTTGAAGTAAACATTATTTTGTCACTTGCACCCAACTAATATTCGGAACCATCCTACTGAGTGTCATTCTGACAACATCATCTACCAAGAAGCATGTTCTTGTTATTATAGTAGTGGATCAAATTGAGTCACAACTAGCATAAGTGAGTTTTCCTATTATAAATACTATTGATACCATTGTTTCTATTTTTGTAAGTGCAATGACAGCTAAGATTAAGCCTCAACCAAGCACTACATTTTTTAAGAAAGTAAAGGAAAATATTCCTTCTTCTATTCAAAAAGAAAAGGGTAAAGAGGTAGAAGCCTTCGTTGAAGAAATTGATCTATAGGAGGACATTGTAATACTAGATTGGGATATTTCCAATCTAACTCCTATTCAAATGAATACCCTTGGTGAGCTGTGGAAGAAGAGGGAAAATAAAAAAAATCTAAGAGAGGAGAAGAAAGGGAAAAACCAAGTCCTTGAAGATATGGGTCAACTTTCTGAATAAGTTCACAAGTATAATGATGAAGTGAGTGGATAAGAAAAACTTCTATGGAGGGTAGAAAGGAAGTTTGAAAACAATTTTTTTGAGAAACTAGCCAAAAAGATTGTTATTGACCAAGTGGAGTTTTCCACCATTCTTGCTACATTTAAAGATTCTATAAATAATTATGTTACTTTATCTATAAAGTTAAGTGATACATAAAAATTTTCTAAGGAAATTAAGGATAAGATATCCAAGATAAATGTTGATATAGAGGCAAGTACACATCAGTTATCACTTGATCCTATTAGTAGGTCTACACATTTTGTGAAGATCAAATATCTAACATATCTAAGGGAAAAATTGTTGAGGGAAGAAGCCATGATAAGGGCCACACAAGAAAAAATATAGGGCATGACACTTCCTAACGTGGATGCAATGCAAAAATATATTGCACATACAAAAACATTGATCCATGACAATAATTTCCCTATATCTGAATACATGATTTAACTATCACCAGAGGTGCAAGTAGCTTTGAACAATTCAAAAGTTTTTCAAGAGAATTGAAACAAGACGATATCAATACTTTTGAAGGTACATAGTGATTTCCTTTCACATTTTGGCATTACCTTGAATTTATGCATGTTTGACATTTGTGTCAAAATGGGAAAAAATAATATTATCATATAGAAGGGGGAATGCATATATACAATAAAAAAATATACGTACATTATGAAATATCTATATAAAAGAAAGAAAATATATTTACAAATATAATTTTGAAAAATCAAAAAATTAGAGTTGGAGGTTGCCAAGCAGCAGGAGCAGACAACAGTCAAAACCAAGTTATAGACACAGATTATTGATAGGGGGAGTTTTAACTTGTATTTTGAGTATTCAATATTTTTGGTATGATAAGTGTTTTTGTCACTAATGTCAAAGGGGTAGATTGTTGAACTTAAGGGTAAATCATTTTTATATTAGTGACTTAGCACTTAGTCAGTTATTTAGATTTCTACCAAGTTCCATATGCAAAAAGAAGAGTCTCTTGAGCTTCATAATCTCTACCAAGCATCTAAGGTAGAATACAATATAAGTCATGTTCCATAATTGCTACTGAGCTAGTCGTTCAGATTGTAGTACTTATGAAGCTTTATAAAGCCTACTGAAGATTCATAGATTCTACCTAGTTCATCAGTGAAAACCATACAAAATATAGTTTCAATCAAGTTCAATAGTGTTACCCAAGATAATCAAAGTCTATTGAGCTGGCATTGTTAACAAAGTGAATGAAGGTAGTGTTGACTAGGTCATTTAGTGTCAATTGTGTCTACCTATTTCTTCCATATTCACCAAGTCACCCAATGCTAAGAGATTTCCTACTATTCTAAGTGATCAATGTTGGTCAAGCATCAATGCCAAACTAATGCAAGACTTTTCAAAGTTGACAGTTTTTACAAGTGTCACAATATCACCCAAGTTATCTTCAGAACCTAACTCACAATACTAAGTCAACTTACTGAAGATTGTTTGAATTATGTGTTGTATCCAACTCCAAAAAGTAATTTATTGGATATATATATATATATATATATATATATATCTTTTCATATCCAATGATAGTAACATAGAAGTGAATCAACATGCTTCTAGTATTATGAAAATAGATGTAAAGAATCATGGCTGGTGTTCTAAGTGTTTTTGAATTGGTTGGCTCCCTGCTAGGTGGGAAATTAGTAGGGGAGAATCTGGTAGGAGGTATTGATCCTGGTGGGACAGAAGGACAAATTGAGAAAAATTAGGTAAAATTTGATGGGAGAAAAGGTGTTAGTGTTTGAAAATGTTGTAGGTTTCCAATTACCCTAATGAGAATATGACACATCTAGGGGCAGCTAACTCCCATCTTCAAAACATCATTTTAGACATCGAGCCAACTATAAGGCTTGAACCTTCTTCACTTTAGGCTCTGCAAGACCTAGGCGGGTGGACCTTGAGGTTTTGATGTATGCTACTAGTGCAATTTAAGCATAGATCTAAACTTAATTGCTACAGATGAAAACCCCTATATCTCCTAATAATTCATGTAATAACATAGATCTTAAGTAACTAAATGCGAATCTATGAAATTCAAAAGCTGAGTGAGGGTTAGATTATTCTAGCTATTTAACATAAAATGTAAAGATTATTTTGAATTTGATTTGATTTTATGTAGATGGGGAAAGTTGATGAAAACAATGTATGACCAACAAACTTATTATCCTATAACATATCAGTGCCTCATCCATTGGGTAATTCATGAATCTCCCTCATGTATTTTGGATATCTTAGACACATATCATATGCCAAGACTCTAGATCTATCCATTTACCTTGTAAATTGGATATCCATGTTCAATCTAAACCTCATTCTTACTTGATATCCTACTCAATAAACCTAAAACCCTATTGAATCTCTGAATAATTTACATAATTCCTTGAATTACAAGAAATAATGAAGCAACGTACAGTCTTAAGGGACTGCAATTATGATCTAGGCTCTTCGTTCAAAGACCACAAAACATCATAGCTCAACTAAGAAAGGAGACAAGATTCAAAATAAAGCTAAACATTTGTTTTTCCTTGTATTTATTTCCTTGAAATAATACTAAAAATGCATGAAATTAACTCATAAAGAACCTAATAAACTAGACTATACAATGAACAAATGCTGTCATACAAGAAAGAAAATAGTGAGAATGAGAAACTGATGGGATGAGAAGGGGGTATCACAGGCAAAGAAAAAGCTCCATGGTCTGCAACCAACACATCCCAAATCTTCCACTTAGAATTCATCAATTCCAGGGCCAATTCTACTAACTATCTTCATTCTAAAGAAACTTTCCAATATTTTCCAACCCTTACAAAAGAGAAGAAGAAAGTATAAATATCAAGACAACGATTCTCAGATTGAATTTTCAACTGACATGTGTCCCCTCATAATTTCTTCCTAAGAAGCTGAAAAATCCTCTCTCCACCTTTTCTTTGTAATTGCATATCAAATCCTGATCATTTGGCCTCTACAAGGCACAAAGAATCTCAAATATTTTGATTCAACATCATAATTAATGTTTGATGCTAAAGTGAACTCCTGGTAGAAGTAAAAATCAATTGAACATGACCTTCAAATGATAAGAAAACAACCTAAATTCGATTTTCTTCACTTTAAAACTTCAACAAGCCGTTACATTTGTCCTTTAACCAATTCTAATGGTCAACGTTGAAATCTGCCTATTCTATTGAAAACACCCCAAAATTTACAAATTGACTTATAGCGCAAATTGGTGAATACTTGTGCACAATCTGACCTCAAAAATGAAAAATTTAGATCTTCCTAGTTTTGATGGTATATTGAAGTGCCCATTTCTGATAAAAATAGCCCCTGTTGTGCCCTTCTAAAGTTCAAGTCTCTATTCATGGCTTTCAAAGTGTTTTGCAAAAAATTAAACTTTTCCTGTAGTTTGAACTATATAATAATGCAAAATTTATTTTAAAAGGAAAACTACATGTATTTTGAGGAAAAACATTTAAAATTTATTTTTTGAAAACTTTTGATTATTCCTCTACTTTTTCACCTAAGTCAAACTTGGTTTGACCATCCTTGACACATGTCACACTCTAATTAGTTCCCTTTTTGCATAGTCATTAGACCCCCAACTAGGCACCACATGTCAACATTTCATTGGTCTTTCAATTTTTCCATGTCACTATGCCATGTCATCATGCCACATCATGGTCACTATGTTGTTATCCTAGTCAACAATTGACACATCATTAGTGATATAGAAACCTTGTGACACATGCCATCCTTTGCCACCTCACCACCTCAAGAATCATGCCACACTAGAAACCTCTGCCATGTGTCATTTTTTGATCTGTCCACCTCACCTAGCTACCATGCTACCAATACACTCAGCTACCACTTGTCATCACGTTATTTTCTGACGTCGCCACATCATCCAAATCACCCATAACTTACCTTGTTGGATTTCTGATTTTCTAGGGCAAATTTTGAGATTTTCTAGCAAGTTTCCATGTTGCTTGCTAGAAAATCTTGCCATTTTTCAATGGCAACATAGCAACCACTAGAAATCTCCACTATTTTGGTGACTTTTCAAATTTTCTGGCACTCCATTTCAGGTTACTTTTCACTCACTTTTTTGGTGACCTCAACTTGCATGCTTATTCAAAATTTAATACCTATTCATTTGGTCAACTCTTACCCACATACATGGTTGAGGCTTCAAAAGCCTTGTGTCCTTAAGACATTACACTTGGTGTGTCTTTTCATATTTAAAAATATGAAATGCCCTTCACATGGCAAATGTGGGATAAGTCCCTTTTACTACTTTCCCATGTCTTTTCTCTATTTTAAAGGTCTAGGTGTTTCCTTTAATGTTGGCAAAAAAATGGATGTTGTAGTTATGTCATGGGCAGTCTTCATCCCTTTTGTACTCAAAACTTAAAAAACATTGATGTGAGGATATGACAAAAATGTGAAAGATACCCTATATTGCAATTTTTTCAAATCTTTGCTACTTGTAAATAAGCTTGTGCCTCAGCATCAATAAAATTTCTATTCATCACCTCTCTTCTTGCATCCCATGAAAATCTTAATACCTCTTTGCTTCAATAAAGGTTCACCATAATTTCTATGTTTGTATGTCTACTATTTGACTTTGGTTGCAGGTTCTCCTAGCCGGCTCCCTATTTTTTTTTTCTAAAACATCTCTTGGCTACTCATGTTAAACACACAAACATCTCACAATCATGCAAATCAAAGGCATGAGTTTCATAATGTATGTTTTACTCATAATGTATGTTTTACTCAGCTGTTTGTTTAATGTTCTCTAAAAGTATACTCTTTCTTCAAGCTTTGGTTGATGCTTGTAAAGAACTAATTTTTCAATCTTCATCCAAAACTTCCTAACATATTTTGCAATGTTAGTAGCCAACCTCTGATTATGCTACTCCTTTTAATTCACATGTTCTCTTTTGTTTATTTATGTTTTTCCCTGCAAGTTGCCAATTTGTAATTGGATACAACTTCCATTTTATCTTCCTATGAATTTTTTCCTTTTGGTCTTCCTTTGCTGACTTGGCTATTGCATTTATATATTAATTTATCTCTCACAATGCTCTCCTCTTTTTATAAAATGTGAATCCACATTGTTTGGAGAGGGCATGAATTAAACTAATACCCTCATATAGCCAAAGAGAAATTATGTGATTAGTTTTGAAATGGTTGGAAAAAAGTCTTCAATAACCATATTTATCACACTTCAAATACTTTTTCAAATATGCACTTGATTTTAAAACATTAAAATCTTCCTCTTTTTGTAAAAATCCACTAGTTTCCAAATCCATACCTCATCAATTGGAAGATATTAGTCAAGCCCAAAAGTGGGTCCAGCTAAAGAAACTTTCATTTTCAAATAACTTGAATTGGAAAATTGATCTATTCACCATCTGATATTGACTAGAATCAATTTCAAACACTATTTTATCATTAAAACTCATTTTATCACTTCTTGTCTTTAAACTATGAATTTGTGTTAGGAGGCCTGCTAGCTGGCCTTAAAAACTGACTCAATCAAGCAATTAGGCCATGAAAATACGCATGAGTGTTCCATCCTACAAACTCTACCATACTAAAAATTCTAAACCCATGATGAATTCCCAGTCAAAAGATTTTAATTACCGAACATCCATACTTCAATTATCCTAGAGGCAAACAATGTTAAAACAACATAAATTGGGCTTGGGTTCGGCATTATAAATTGGGTTATTGATCACTTGGAGTTTTGGAAACTAGGATATAGGTTCATTTCCATTAAAAGTATAAGAATCCATAATTAGATCTTATGAAAAATAATAGGATGAATTTGGCAAATTTTCGAAAACAGGCACTTGGAAATTTTTAACTAGGAAATGTGTCAAAAGTAATTTTTGGCCAACGGATGGACATAAGAAAGTATGCAAATGGATTCTTCATGACTTGAGAATTGGCATACTTCATGGATTTCTAGGACACAAAATGATGGTATAATCCATTTAGGCTAACCAATTACATGATCAAAGTTATAATTTTTCGAATAGGGGTATAGATCAATCAGGATACCTTAGCTGTAGCAAAACAATTTAAACTAGGTTTTTAATCATATTAGTAAATTGATCAAATGGATTCATCATGATCTCAAAATTGGAACATATGAAGTGTCTGACCCTTGGAACAGAATGCAAAATGAATTTCTTCATTTGGGTCAACTGGGTCAAAGATATCATTGGTCCAACAGGGCTTCCTAGAATTGTGATTAACTACACATGCACGAAATAGTAAATGACCAAATTTGAGACGTTCAAAACATATTCAAATAGATCCAAAATGACTTGAAAATTTAAACATAGGTTCTTTAGTATGGACACTAAACACTCCCAAAATAGAGAGTCATGAAATATTATTGGGTGCAAGATATTCAATTGTAAACAAGGCCTCCTATCGAGAATTGCAAGTTTTCACACTAGCTCAAAATGGAAAAATAACATTGTGGATCACATGAATATGTCAAATGAAAGGTGTTAAGCTACTCAACCACCATCTAGGCCTCAAACTGACAATTGACTACATATGCATAAAAATCACTTTACGATATTTGATTCTTCAAAAAAATTTATATTTGACTGAAAATTGACCATGCAATTTTCAGTCCCAACAGAAGGAAGAATCGAGGATTATTTTGCTAATACTAAAAAAACTACAGATGGTGGTTCCACTAGTTGTGGGGTCTGGGACCTTTCTTTGGATTCTTTCACTGCAAATCACATGCCTAGTCAAGTGTTTGAGAATGAAAAGAATCCTTTGAAGAATGCGAAGGTCAATATTTAGAGGAAAACAGAAGGGTCATGGAAAGAGTTAGGTGATCAAAGGACATTGTCTTCCCCATTTGGTAGGAAACTTGGTGGAAAATCATCCTTCCCTCTGGTCACATGAAAATCTTGCTAGGAGAAAGATGAGTTCCAAATTTTTATTCCGGACCCAATCATTGATTTCTCTATATCTTTGATGGATTTTACTCTTGTGGGAAATTTTGTGGGGGATAGACCAGATATAGAAACTTTGAAGAAAATGATTAAACAAAATGGGTTATGTTGGTCTAATTTTTTACATAGTAACTTGTCTTAAAATCATGGTAACAAAAAATTAGATGTGAGTCCTTTTTGTTGAAATATCTTAATGGAAAGAATGCTTCTGAGAGGGGGGGGGGTGAATCAAAAGTACTAGCTTCCAACCTATTTTTCACAAATCCTTAATAACATAATATTGAAATGTACATGCATGCATATCAACATTAAGCAATTATGAAAAACACATGTGCATCACCACATAAGACTTGAAATTTTGGTAACCCAGAAACCCTCTAGCAATAAGAAGGTAAAATTGGGGTGGGGATGATACCCACAAAATTATTATAGCAATAATGTTTGACCACTTCTAATGATCTACCCTATTAAAGGCTTTACACTGCATCAATAGTGACCTAGTTAAAGGATTTACAAACGCTTTACATGAAGTATTACCCTACTAAAGGATTTAATCACCTATTTAAAGGATCTAAAAAATAGCTATTAAGCTAACCTATCACCATAGGGTTTCCTTTTTAATACAATTACTAGAGAGTATTAGGTTTAATAAACCTGATAGTTTACAATCCTTTGATTGTTGAATACAGGAACTTGATCTACTTACTCTAATCTTGATCCTCTGAGATTTGATATTCTTCACTCTGAAAAGAGTTTCCCTTACACACCTTCGTCCATTCGTAGATACAATGAGATTTAGTCTTCCTTATAAATACATTCGAAGACTTAGGGTTAGATGTGGATCTACGATCCATATTGAATCTCTATTTCCTGTTCATTCCTTGCACTTTTATTATTGGTTTCTTGCCTTCTCCATTTTTGTTATTGGCTGCATGTAGATTGCATAGGAAATACAAAAGATTTGATCTAATTATTTTAATCCTTTGAGATTCATCATATGTCGGCCATGAAAATGGTCTACATTTGAATTAGTGAGGTTACAAACTCATATGTGTATTCTATGTTACTCGAAACTTACTAATTCCAGATGCTCAACACATACTGATTCCAAATGCTTGACACATGTAACAAACTAGCTTACTCGACTTTTGTTGCATTTTTGTCTTGCTCGACATCATTTGTGACTCGGCACTCAAATATCACTCAGCACTTGTATCATGTTTTGCACCTAAAGTCACTTGGCAGTTGTTCTTCACTCAACAAATAATCTTCACTTGGCACTTGAAGGTTGCTTGGCACCTGAAGATCACTCAGCACCTATTGGATTTCCTGACTTAGCTCATGTTGTGGCTCAACATACATAGTGTGCTTGGCACCAATGTAGAAAATGGTTAAGTCTATTGGCACTCAAATGTCAACACTATTTTGAGGCTAAGAATCTCCCCCTTTGACATGAGTGACAAGAACACTTAACTGACCTTATGAGTACATTCAAGTTTTAAAACCTTGATCAAAATTTTTTAACTTAAATATATACCTCAAAATTATTGTAACTCCCCCTGAGTTGATTGTGCCATTATCTGCGCTATCTTGATAACCAAAATTTTATGTTGTATATCATTCTCCCCTTTTTTCTATTGTCTCCCCCTATTAACTTGTCTCTTTGTCTCCCTCATTCATCTTGTCTTCCCCATTCATCTTGTCTCCCTATTTTTGATAATTATGTCAAAGGATTTTAAGGGTTACGACCATATTTCACCAAAAATGTGTTGTTTCCCTCCGTAATCATCTTGAGACCTACATCCCAATTATGCAAAGCAATTTCCAATGACTTGTGTTGGATGGAAGTCTTTGCAGAAAGGTGAATAAGTCCTTCTGAAGTAGAAAGATTAGGATCTTTCTTGAGAACAGTTTTAGCATAGACCTATTCTTTATGGAGTACTTCTAAATGTGGGGTAGTGGAGGATTGGAGCTGTATCAATTTTTCCTTGATGGTGGCCTCTTCAACTATTAATACAGCTATTTCTTTCTGAGTGTGAAGCATTTGAGAAAAATGCTTCTCACTTTGAGCTGGACCTTTTGGTAGTTGCATACTTGAAATATTCAAATTCCTTTCCATGCTCATTATCTTTTTGCTAGTCTCTTGTGTGAAGTATGAAAAGTCACACAACTTTGGGTACAATGAAAATATATTCTCAAGTACCCTTTTCACTTTGTCTATGACCTTTTCCAATTCAACCTATGAAAGTGATATTTCACGAGATATTTTCTCATTAACTTTCCCCTAAAATTTTCTTTCAGACCATTCCATAAGTTTTGCATTTGTCACTTGGTCTGCATCTGTCACCTGGTCAACAATATCTGTCAATTGTTCCATTATATGCTTGGACTCATCTGGTGACTGAATATTGAAGGCATCCATAAATATGTCATTAATTTCATGTAAATTTTTCTTGTGTTTATACTCCTTCCTAAGCATCTCTTTCCTCTTTCTTCTATTTAATGGTTCCTACACCTCATTGATTTGATCAATGCTTATTGTTTTTGAGACATAATTTGGCATGATTATCTCCTCATCTAGTTTAGGGTCTTTACAGTGAGCTACCCTTGCAAATTTTGTAGAGCTTGATTTTGGTGCAGATATTTGTAGTGGTTGTTGTGAAGGAGTCCCCGAGGTAGGAAAATTTGTCAATGATTGTATTGCCTCTTGCTCTTTAGGGGTTTCCTTTTTTTTCTCCTCTTGCTATCTACCTTGATTAATTATAATAATTTTAGGAAGTACACCTTGTTTTTGTGTTGTAGGATTAGATGTAATAGTTTGTCCTGTTTGTTTTACTTCTTTGTCTCCTACTTTAGTCGGTTTTTGTACTGTGTTGTCAACTATGCCTAATGAAACACCTGTTGGCATTTGAAGTTGACCACTAGTAGTTATAGAGATGAAGGAAGGTGGTTCTTGTGGATTCACCTTATCTCTAACTATTTTTTCTACTAGTTTTTTTAATTCATCCATACTGACCAATACTGGATCTGCACATAATCTTGCTTGTTGCATGGATTGGTCAACAATTCTTTTGAGATCCTCCACAGTTGATGGATTGATGTTCTGAGCAGAAGTGTCAACAACATCTTGTACTATTATAGTTTCTACAGGTGTAATGGGTATATGAGGAGGGCTAGAAGGTGGCAATTGTGTGTCTTGCACACTCTAGTCTTGTTGCTTCTCTTGCTCAACTATTGTCATTTCATCTCGCTTTTGTGTCTCCTCCTGTATTTCTTTCTTTTCTTCTTCCTTCTTCTCTTGTTCTTGTGTCT
Source organism: Cupressus sempervirens (assembly GCA_028749045.1). Classification (NCBI taxonomy): domain Eukaryota; kingdom Viridiplantae; phylum Streptophyta; class Pinopsida; order Cupressales; family Cupressaceae; genus Cupressus; species Cupressus sempervirens. Next base: position 335,259,725 of record CM053789.1, read on the forward strand.
TTTCTTCTTCCTTCTTTTCTTCTTTTCCTTGATCTACTTCTTTCTTCTCTTCTCTCCTTTTTCTTCTTTCTTTTGGTGGACTAGTAGCTTCTTCCTTGTATTCTTCTTCAAGAAAATCTTCAATCTTTTTCTACAATTTCTTTCATGATTTTGTTGTTCTTTGTACAATTTCTTCCATTTTGTTTTAGAGAATGAAGAATGCCTTGCACTTAGGTGTAAACTTATGATTATGCCTTTTGACTACTTTCTCTATTTTCTCCTTATTCAAATTAGGCAGTATGCTTACTAGGGTTGATTCTCTCATCTCCTTCTCCATTTTAAAACAAATATGCCATCTGTCTTCTACAATTTTAGACAGTTCATTTGGCAATTGTCCATCTAGTTCAGTAGGAGTATACTTGAACTATGCCATCATTCCATAAATTGATTCTTCTATTCTATTTTGTTCATCTTTAGTAAACTTATTGAAATCAACTTGATTTATGTTGCTTAAGTCTCTATTTTCAATCTTTTTACATAATGTATCAACTGAAAAATAGCTTACCTTTTCAGATTGATCTTTTTCATCAATATCAGGTTGAGCCACATATTTTCTTCTTTTCCTTGGCTCTTCCTATGTCTTCTTGATTGTTTTCTTCTTTGTGGCTTCCTCTTTAGCTTTTTGTGTGGAGGCCCTTGTTGCAGCTCTGGTTGTTGGCTTTTGTGGTGATGGCATGGCAACTTTCTTTGGTTTGGGCTGAGTTGGAGGTTGTTTTGCTACCTTTCTCTTCTTTGGCTCAGGTTGGGTTGGTGCATCCTCGGCTTCTTCTTCCTCAACACCTTCCTCCTTGTCTTCACCTAGGCCTTGAGTTCATTCCATTGGGCGTTGCTCTTGTTCATCCTCATCATCATCATTGTCATCATCATCTTCTTCTTCTTCTTTAGCCTCTACTCCTTCACCAAATTTCTTCTTAATTTTCTTCATCAATTTATCTTTCTTCTTCAACCTGGAGGCAATTTTTAATTCCATATTTATCTTTCACCTTACCACATCATAAGTGCCAAAGTGTGGGGCACTATTATCTTTCTCTTCTATCAATAATGCAGTTATTATTGCAAATGCTTCATCTATGTTGATCTCATAACCAAATGGCCTTAGCAATCTCACCCTTGGAATTTCTAATTGGATATAGGTGAAGTCAATATCAACTAAGAAGAAAATATCATTAATATATTTTTTCACTAAGGAAACTGGTATTCTCACCCTTTGCTTCATGGATTTCTTGAAATCCTCAAAATAGCTTGTCATCAGCATATCAAAATTGTCTCCCATTTGTTCTATATATTCATTAATTTGGGATATGATAGTTCTATCACTTCTCCATGTAACTTTGTCAAAGGAGGGAAATTCATTCTAAACATAAAAGAATACACAAACTAGAATTTCTCCAAATTTACATTGAGAACCCTTTGCCCTTCTTATGGCTACTAGATTTTCATTAATTTGTTGTAGTTGTAGTTCTACAAGATCATAAGTATGATCCTTTTTCACTAGTTTGTAGCCTACATCTACTATAATACATGGCACACTATTGAGTCTACTAGATTGGTAGAATTTGTGAGCAATAACTCTAACACCAAAGTCAACTAGAGGATCCTAAATGGTGTGAATTGTCATTCCTCTTTTGTTCCACTGAGCACTTGTGTTCTTTTCAATAACCTCCTTGGATTCACTTCTCAAGGTCTTGAACTAATCTAGGGTAGAATATCCAATTACCCTATGAATGATTATTTTTGTGATTTTGATAAGGACATCTTCTAACCACAGACTACCATCATGAATTTTGCTCAACACAAGTCTGATCCATTCTATTTTAAATATTGTAGGAAAACCCAAAACTCATGTTAAAACCCTTATTTTCAGCAATTTTGTTTTCATCTTTCAAGACTCCATTGACACACAGCTTTGCATAGGATTCTCTTATTTCCATGTCTCCTATGGCTCCTATCTTGCAATTATAACATCTCCTTACATCTTGAACCATAACAACATTTGGGGATATGCAAGAAAGAGCTCTGGTGGGATCATTCTTGTATGCAACTTTAGGGATAAGGTGAAAATCAAGCTGTCTAACCTCATTAGATACTAGTTGGACTTCAAATAATACTTTGTCCTGGGTTGTCTTAGAACTTGAAGCCATTTATGCAAACTAGGGTTTCCTTTACACAGAAATATGAAACTGCATAGCTCGGCACAAATGAAAATACCTCAAGATCAATAAAAATATGTTGTAAGAGGTTGCAATCTACTTGGAATGCTAGATTCACTATTATGAAGTTGCTCTGCTCTCTTTCTCTTCTTTTCTTCTTGATCATGATGAGGAAGAATGATTAAAATTGCGATAATATTCACTATTTCCATCTCATTAAATGCTCAACTACAAAATTAGCCTCTGAAGGATTTTTGACGTTACTTAGCTTGCACTACATTTTTGCTTCACTCGACTTCCATTGGAGTTACTCAACTTAGCATCAGCTATCAACTTGGTCGTTGTAGGAACTCGACATGTATTGGAGTTTTACATGTTGTTTCATGCTTATTTCTACTTTTTAGTACTTCTTTATCTTGGGACAGATGTATGATGTAAATTTTTATATTACTCCCATAAACTTCTCTTATGCTTAGTTTGATAAAGTGTGATCACTTGACCCATTGGATGAAGTGATCCCTCTACTTGATGTGCTGCATTCATCTTTCTTCTTCCAAGTCTTATTCATTTTTCTTCTTATTTTCTTAACATCAATCTTTTCTTTGCCCTTATTTTCTTTGTTGAATTCAATTTTTGGTGCTTTGGACCTTGTAGGACAGTTTTTGCTGATATGACTAGTTTTTAAGCAACTGAAACATGTGGTTTGGTTCAACCATCTTTTATAGTTCCCTTTGAAATGTGTTCTTATGCAGTTCTGGGATATATGTCCATATTCTTGACAATAATGATAGTTATACCTAGTGTTGTAATCCCAATGGTACTGACTTTCATTTCCTTTTTTTTCCCTAGTTGATTTGATGCCCACATAGGCTTTGATCTACATTCAAATGTTCTATTTCCATACTTCTTACAATTATGACAATGTCCATCAAATCATTGTGTCCTTGTGACTTTGGATTTGCAATCTTGTGTCATATTTCCTTGTATGTTGTACTTGTGACAGTAACTCTTGCTCTTGGGTGTGTTTTGCTGATTGTATCTTCTACTCCTGCAAATATTACCAGTATGCCCCTTTTTATTACATTAACGACAAATGGGTTTAGAATCCTTACCTTTGTCACCTTTTTGCTCAAAATTCTTTGATGATTCCCTAATTTTAGTGTTATTTTATCCAAGTCCTAATGTATCATGAGTTGATCTTGGAAATTTCATCAATTGTTCAAAGTACTTGATGGCTTCACTTGACTTGTTGAGATTCTCTGCGACCTCTTTTTCTCTATTCAATTCATTCACTAGTTGTTCATTTTGCATCTTCGAAGTAGAGATCTCAATATCTTTCATATTGAGTTCATGATGAAGGTACATCATTTGGGTTAGTGTATCCATCTGCATGTTTGACATCCTTGTTAATTCAGTACATTTTTCTCCAAGTCTGTTTGCAAGATATCTTTTGTCATCTTCCATCATGACTTTATCCTCAAGTGCTCTTTTCTTTTGTTCAGTGATTTCACATAATATTATGGCCTGTGATTCATGTCCCATCTTGAGAGATATTATCTCTTCTGCTTGAACTTTGTTTTTCTCCATCAGTTCTACTATTGCTGCATCAAACTATTTAGTGTCTCTATTGACAAACAATTTTGTGGTATCTATCTCCTTGTAGTTCAACTATGGCTATATCCTTCCTTCTTTTCAAGGATTTTATCAGTTTCTCCCTGTTAGTATGCTAATAGAAACCAAATTTAAATAAAGCTTCTACAAACTAAACAAAATTCATAAATTTCAAGATAGACTAAGATGAGCTCTCAATTGAGAATATGAGCCATCAATGGGCTCTCTCAATGAGAAGCTCTCTTGTTGAGTGGCTTTGTCTAAATAGATAGGATGTATGCTCAAGCTTATGCTTCAAAAACGGCTTCAAATGGAGTTTGAATTTGGGTGTGAGTGTATGGTTTTGATGTAAAATGGCTTCTTAAAATGGCATTATGACTTTACTTCATGGATTGTGTTCTTTTGCAAAGGGGAAGGATTCAATTTATCGGCGAGAGGCTTGAGGGATTGAGGGCTAAGATGCAAGGATGGGGAAAAGCTCATGGAGGGCTCAGATTGCATGAGAGGATAGCACATGGATTGTGCTTCCTTACAACCAATCAGGGAGTGACACATGTCATAGGGTGAGAGGATGGAAGAAAGGGGAAGGATGAGTCAGCAAAGGAGGCTCAAGGGATAAAATCTTCATAAAGACCCTCATAATGGCTTGTAAGAGAAATGAAAGGGCTTGGAAGAGTCATTTATGGCTTAGTGGGCTTCATAAAGTTTTATGGTTGAGATATTTTGAGGGAGATGAGAGGAATTTTGACTTGGGCTTGATTAAGAAAGTTTTAAGCTTGCTTACGATTGTACAAATGATTAGAGGATGGATTAGGATGGTTTAGGATTAGCTTAGGGATAGGCAAGTGGATGGAATTTAATGAGGTTGGGTGAAGGAGGAGATATTTGTTAACTTTGGCTTGGGTTAGTAAGTCTTAACCCATTTTTAGGGAATGTGACAAGGTTAGGAGGGGATTAGGATTAGGTTTAAAGACATCTTCTAGAAGAGTCTAGACTTTGGATGAGGATAAAGACTTTCTAGAATAGTCTAGAACTTCATAGAATGAGGATGAAGACTTTCTAAAAGAGTCTAGAACTTCTTAGGATGAGGATAAATTATATTTTTAGGAAATAAATAAAGTTTTATTTATTTCAAGGGTTTGGTTGAGGAGATATTTATTAAAAAAAAATTTAATAAACATGAAGTTTAATATTTAATATTAATTAAATATTTTTAGTTGGGATTAGGGGTAGGAAATGATGGGATTAGCCTCTAATCAAAATTAAAGAAGGATTAGAAGATTTTGGAAGAGGTTAGTGTTCTTAAGGAAATTGGCCAAGTTTTGGGCAAAAAAATAATAATTTATTTATTTTGGGATTTTTGGTCAATTTATTAATTAAATCATTAATAAATAAGGAAATAATGTTTAAATAAGATTTAAATATTTTTGGGAGGTATTCCTTAATTAAATATTTTTAATTAAGTTAAAGGGATTTAATGGCATAATAATTAATTAATTAATGATGACATCATCAGGGACTTTTTTTAGAAAATAAAAATATTTTATTTTCTAATGGATTTTTAGGTGTGTACATTTTGCCCCTCTTTGATGTGATGCCGCAAGTGGCATGGCATCAGAGATAATAAAATAAAATGCCCAAGGCTAGAGCAGAAGAGGAGAGAATGGACTGCGAGATGCCCCCTCAAGAAGGTGACGGGGAGAGAAAGTGAGGCTTGACGACTTCTTAAAAAGTACAAGAATTCGAGATGAGCAAGGAGGCTCAGATTGGCTTAAGAGAAGAGGTTTAGTTAGCTCAAACTTTCACTATGGGAGAATGATAAAGGAAGAATCAAAGGCACAAGAGGAAGCAAGCTTAAGATCTCAGGGATTGCAGAGGATGAAGGAGCGAAGCGCTATAAAATGAAATCCAGGATAGGGAGAGGGATGATGGGATGATAAAGCTGATGCAATAGGATTTCAAAGAGTTATATTGGTGGAAGATGGGTTTCAGAGATCCCTAGGACTAGGATTGTGGAGCTCGAAAGGTGAGGCTTGGTGGATCCCTAAGACTAGGATTGTGGATCCCTAAAGCTAAAAGTGCAAATTGATTCAAAGAGATACTGATGCATAAGCTGGGGTAGGAGAGACAGATGCTAGATATGGATGGGGGATAATGGAGATGAAGGGAAACCATTGAAGCTTTTTTGAGCAGGGGGATACTTCAAAGAGAAGTACCACCATCTAGTTGAGCACTAGATTTGCTATAGGATTGTTGGTTAATTGCCAAAGTTATCAAGAACATCAAGGCCATGTCACCAAATGTCTAGAGGATTGATGAACTAACTCAAAAAAAACACACAAGGATTTCCCTAGCATCACACATGAATCCCAGAGGAAGCAGCATGGAACCGACACTAGGTAACCCACAAGCAAAAAAAAAAAAAAAAAAAAAAAGACCTGATCAAGACCTTACACTCAGATTGCCCCATTTGCAGTATACCATGATATGGAAGATCATGGAAACCTTGAGGAGGGAACAAGGAGATTTATTGGAAAAGATACTTCAAGACCCAAAAGGGAAGATTTTAAATCAAAAGAAAGAGATTATTCAAAAGAGAATAGTTTCCCAACAAGATGGGTAGGATGAGGTACTAACGAACCAAGATCAGACATGTGGAAAGCTATATCCTGCAAGAATCTATCGAAGAGCACCTAAGCTGATGGATTTTGGATGAGTGATGTGTCTAGAAAGCTAAACTAAGAAGGATAACACTTTGGTGACAAGAGATCTAGCTAAAGGATGCATTGGAATAGCTAACCAAGGGTTGTGCGATGTGTGCAAGATGTTGATCAAGGAGGAACTAACATGAAAGCTGGATAGATAAAATGGTACTAAGCTAAAGAGTATGTACAAGCTGACAGACCAAGATATGTTACAAATGTACAAGGTTGTTCATGTTTTGGTTTTTGTGAGATGGAAATGTTCATGAAGGGTGGGATGTTTGCAATAGTTGATAGGCAGATAGGTAGATGGTTTGCAAAAAGCTTAACGAAAATGGGATTCTTTGTGTGCATGTCATAGGATACAAGCTAGGATACAAGATTTGGCATATAAAACAAGTTGGAATATGGAACAACCTTTGGACAAGATTTGGATATACAAGCTATGATACAAGGGATGATACAAGATTTACAAGCTAGAGTACAAGATTTACAAGCTGAGGTACAAGATTTACAAGCTGTACTAGAGCTATTTACAAGCTTCATTAGATTTTGGATATTTGGTTGAAACACCAAGGGAATAAGTAGGTATTTTATGGAATGGTGAGTGGATGGATGAGGGATAGGATAGTGATAGATAATGGATTAGTCTTAGTGCACAAGGAACCTAAATTACTAGGTTTTCACCAAGGTACCTATCCAAGGTGCTCGAATTGCCAAGTTTTCACCATTGGACACTTATTTCTCTTTACTATTATTATTATTTGTTTTTATTTATTTATTTATTTGTATTTTCAAAAGCTGAGTATACCAAGGATCTTCAAGCTTAGAACTTCTTGAGATGAATGATGTTAGTAGGATCATTCAAGAGTTCTCCTTCTGGTGTAGATAGCTGATAGGCTCCGGAGCCAAAGGAGGCAGTGACAACATAAGGACCAAGCCATGTAGGTTCAAACTTACCTTTCTTTTCTCGATCTGCTTGGACTTTCATGTTTTCTTTGAGGACCATCTCACCTGGCTGAAAGTGTCATGGAAGTACCTTCTTGTTGAAATTCCTTTTGAGATTAATTTGGTAGACTGTGAGATGATCATAGGTTTTTTGTCACTTCTTGTCTAAGAGATCTAGCTGGGTGAGTCTGGCTACTCTGTACTCTTCATCTGATATTTGCCCTTGCAAAGATATGCACAAGGAGGGAAGTTCAACCTTTATCGGTAGTACCACTTTGGCACCATAGACTAGGGAGTATGGAGTTGTGCTTGTGGATGTATAGAAGGAAGTTCGTTAAGCCTATAGCATAGGATTAATCTGTAGGTGCCAATAGCGATCGAAATCATTGACAACTTTCTTTAGAATTTTGAGAAGGGTTTTTTTAGTTGCCTCTGCCTGACCATTACCTTGTGGGAAATATGGGCTAGAAAAGTGGTGATGGATGTGGAGGGAAGGGCATAATTCTTCCATGTTGAGATTTTCAAAGTTACCTCCGTGGTTGGTGAAGATGGTGGATGGGCTGCCGAAGCGGCAAACAATGTGGTACAAGATGAACTTGGAGACTTGAACTCCTGTAGCTGAGACTAGGGGGACTACTTCCACCCATTTAGTGAAATAGTCTATAGCTTTTATTATCCATTTATGTCCATTAGATGAGAGAGGTGTGATAGTTCCAACTAGATCAAGGCCCCAACAAGCGAAAGGCCAAGGCAGTGCAATAGTTTGTATATCCTATGCTAGAGCGTGCAAAAGATTTGCATGCTGCTAACATGGGAGACACTTTCTGACAAAGTCATAGGAGTCTTCTTCAATGGTAGGCCAATAGTAGCCTACTCTAAGGATTTTTCACGTGAGGACAATACCACTCGTGTGGGCACTGCAAAGTCTAGAGTGTACTTCTTTTAATGCCATCACAGCCTCATTTTCAACTAAACATTGAGAGAGAGTATCATGATAACCCCAAAAATATAGGGTATTGGCTATGATAACATAGTGGGATGATTTTTGGATGAGGTTTTGGCATTGGGTACGTGTGAGGTGAGGGAAGATGATACCATCTTTAAGGTAAGCATGAATCTCATGGTACCAAGAGGATTGGAGACCAACCAAGATACAAACACTGTTTGAGTCATCATTCACATAGGCAGGTGTGAGGAGCTTCTTGACTAAAAACTCATACTATGTAACCACTTGGGGAATTTCCAAGAGTGATCTAATAGTAGCCATAGCATCTACTGCTTTGTTCTATATTCGAGGCACTTGTGTAAACTAAAGCTTTGTAAAATGTTGGGTTAGCTGATCAATTAGCTCTTTGTAGGGTAATAACTTTTCATCTCTGGTTTGATATTCATTTAGGGCTTGCTTGATGACAACCTGAGAATCGCCAAAGATTTGTAACTCAGTGATGTTCCATTCTGTAGCTATCTTTAATCCTGCTATGAGAGCCTCATATTTAGCTATATTGTTGGTGCTAGGGAATTGTAGCTTGAAGGCTTTTGGAATGTAATCTTCTTGAGGTGTGACCAACAATATTCCTGCCCTTGATCCATGAGATGTATATGAGCCATCAAAATAAAGTTTCAATGGGGGTAGTTCTTCAATTAGATAGATATGCTAATTTGGAAATTCTGTGATAAAAGGATATGTATCTACTAGAGGTGCATCAGCTAGGTGATTTGCTATAGCTTGCCGTTTGATTGCCTTTCTGTCCACATATTGGATGTCAAATTCGCTAAGGAGCATAACTCATTTGGTCAAATGGCCTGTAAGTGTTGTTCTGGAGAGCATATACTTGAGAGGGTTGATCTTGGAGACTAATTGGATGGTATGACTTAGCATGTAGTGGTGAAGCTTTTGAGTTGAGAAAATGACTGCCAAACAAGCTTTTTCCATAGGTGTGTAATTGAGTTCATAACCAACTAGGGTTCTATTGATGTATTAGATGGCTCTTTCTCTGCCTTAGTCATCGAGCTATGCTAGAAGTGCCCCTAGAGCAGTAGGTGTTGCTGATATGTACAAGATCAAGGGACAACCAGGAACTAGTGGAACCAAGATAGGGGGATTGATGAGATACTACTTGAGATGATCAAAGCTGCATTGACATAAAGGATCCCACTTGAAGTTTTCATCCTTCTTTAGTAAATGTGCAAATGGCGTACACTTATCTGCAAGCTGGGAGATGAAGCATTGAAAGGATTGAAGCTTTCCCTGAAGAGTGCAAAGCTGTTGCAGTGTCTAGGGAGGAGAAATGTCTAAGATATCCTTGACCTTCTTTGGGTCGATCTCTATACCTCGTTTAGAAACTATAAAGCCTAGAAGCTTGCCAGATGTGATCCCAAAGACACATTTCTTGGGATTTAGCATGAGATGGTATTTTCCTAACCTATCAAAGACTTTCTCTAGTTCAGCAAGATGATCCATGAAGGTGTGAGATTTAACCAAGATATCATCCACATAATCCTCCAAAATGCCATGGATAAGATCATGGAAAATGGCTATCATAGCTCTTTGATAGGTAGCCCGAACATTCTTTCAGCCAAAAGGCATCATGTTGTAGCAAAAGGTTCACCAAGGGTAGTGAATGATGTCTTTTGTTGATCCTCTTTTGCAATCTTGATTTGATTATACCCAGAAAATCCATCCATGAGGGATAGAATTTCATGTCTAGTTGTAAGGTCTACAATCATATCTATATTGGGTAAGGGAAAATCAACTTTTGGACAAGTTTATTTAAGATCTCTAAAATCAGTGTAGATTATGATGTTACCAGAAGGCTTAGTGACAAGGAAAATCTTGGAGATCCACTCTAAGTAGTCGATAGGTCAAATAACCTTAGCAGCTAACATTCTTTCTAATTCAGCTTTGACAAGTAATGCCACCTTGGGGTGCATTTTTCTAAGCTTTTGTCTAACGGGCTTGATCTTTGGATCGACTGCAAGATGATGCATTACAAGCTTTTGATCAAGTCCTAGCATGTCCTGATATGACCATGCAAATTGGCCAATGTTCTCTCTTAAGACCTCAAAGAGGAGGTTAGCTTGGTCTTGTGATAGGGATGCAGCAATGTGAACAAGTCTAGGGATCTTTGAAGAACCGACATTGAATCCTTTAGTATCCTCAATTAGAATAGAAGACACCTCTGGTCAATTATCTTGAGGAGGTAATGCTAAATCCTCATGTTCTACTTGTGACTCTAGATTTTTTTGCGGAGGGGCCCTGTTTGCTGCTTTAGCTAGTCCTAGATTCACCTTAGTTCCAATTTTGGGTGTATCAGAACTAGGTTGGGGATTTTCTCCAAAATACCCCTTGGGATCGAGCTTATAGATATAGGAAGAATCTATCTTTTTTTTGTGAGGAGTTTTGGCTCCCATGAATCTCAGAAGTACTTCCTCTTATGTGAATTCATCAATGTGTATGATGCTTGGTTGGTCCCAATCTATGAGTTGTGGATGACCGATTGGTAGGTCAATGAAATGGATGGACAGTTCTTGGAGAACAGAGTCTCCCAAGGAGATTTGGTCTGGGATATCATCGTAGTCTCTCTTTTCAACTACCTCAAGAATGTCTTCAATTTTGACAAGGCTGTGATGAATGTTCAAAAAAGCGTGACCATCTATATTGGTGCCCCCAGTTGTTGGTATGCCAAAGCCAAGACCTGACTTCGTTTCCCACTTATGTGCTTCGATGGGACACTGCATGCCTCTTTCCTCTGGTCCTAGACCACCACCTTGATAGTTCCATTTTTTAGTGATGAGCTTATGTTCTTGGGGATACTTATGGCTGAAGTGATCAAGGTGTGCTTGATTTCTTGGAGGTGCATCCTTATGTAACCAATTGTTGATATCTAGAGTGAGCTCCTCGTGAAGATGGACTTTCGAGGATACAAAGGTTGTTGGGCCAAATTTTTTGTATCGAGGAGGTGGAATCTCCTTAGCTTTTTGATATGTTGTTCATCCATGGGCATGTGGATCAAGTGGGAGTGCCTCAATAGCAAATGCATCTGACAGACTATACTCTCCATGGCCTTTATTATTGATCTTCACGGTAGATAGGGTGGAGGCGAGGATGGTTTTTGGGTCATTACAAGTGTGGGATGAGTTGGCGATGGCTGTGCCAGTATCAATTCTAGGGAAATGGTTTGTATATGAAGCTTCAACCACATTACAGTAAGCAAAGGGTTCTGGATCAGCATGGATGGTTACCTCAGTGCCTTGATGTGAAAATTTGATGCACTGATAGTAAGTGGATAGAACGGCTTTCATGGCATGAATCCATGGGCAATCAAGGAGGATGTTAAATGGTAGGTTTAGATCAATAACATGGAAGAGTGTTTCTCAGATGACTGGCCCAACCTTGATTGGCAACAAAATAGTTCCTTCTATGGTTCTTTCCAAGTTGTCGTAAGCTTTGATGGTGATAACCTCATTGATGATATCTGCCCAGTATACCCAGCTTATTTTATGAATTTTAGGGTGCAAATATTCAAAGCTGATCCATTATCTATAATTACTCTTTTTACAGAAAAATTGGATAGCATAATGGCTATGCAGAGCGGAAGGGTGTGATATGGCTCGACCACGGGTATGTCGGTGGGTTTGAATGATAGGGCACATGAGGAGGATAGGTGTCCAACGAGATGAAAAATTTAGTAGTGTTGATATCTGAAGGGACACGAGATTCTATGAGAGCACTATCAAGGATGTTTTTGTACATAGGACTAGTGCAGAGAAGGTCTAAAATGGAGATTTGGGCTGGCATGTTCCCAAGGTGTTCCAAGATATTGTATTGGCTTTTTGAAGGAGTTGATGGTGTTGGTGAAACTAGTGGGCCTGTGATGTTAAATTGTGATCTTTGAGTGGTGACTGCACACTCATTGTTTGGTCCTTGGATATTGATAACATTGATAGAAGGCTCTTTCTCGGATATACAACCTATGAGGCTACCATAATCTATATAGGATGAAGTGTGGTCATTGTTCTTCCCATGCTGTTGGTTTGGCTAGTGATTGTTGGTGTTGTTGTTGTTGGTTTGGATAGGTTCTTTTCTAGGATTTTGGTTGTTGTGAGGGGGAAAAGAATTTTGATAGATCTGTAAGCCTGCATTGGGAGAGGTTTGGGCACCAATGGTGATTTCTTTCTAATCAATGAAGTCCTGCACATAATCTTTCAGTTTCATGCATCTGAGGGTGGTGTGACCTTTTACCCTATGAAATTTTTAGTACTCATTATCTTTGTACCATGCAACTTTGGATTGGCTTCGGTCAATTTGCTAGGTAGGAGAAAATTTGATGAGGTTTTCCTTAGTCATTTTTTCAAAAATGACATCCAATGGCTCACCAAGGGGTGTATAATTTCTACGTGCAGGTTGGAACTTGGGCTTTGGTCCTATAGCTACATTGATGACATTAGCTTGATTGCTAGACCCTTGAAAGTTGGGTCTTGGATTCTGGACTTGATAGCTTTAGTGATTCTGGCGTTGGTAGTTGATAGTTTGTTGATTGTTTGGTTGATAAGCTGGGTTGGAATGATTTTAGGAAGGACCAACAATATTTACATGTCTGGTGTCATTGATTCCATCCATTGTAACACACTTGTTTTTGTTCCAATACCTAGACTTGTCATTGGAATGTGATTGATTTTGGTTGGCTTCCTTGTAAATCTTCACCACACCATCTTTAATGAGTCCTTGCTCAAGGACCATTCCTTTTTCTTTGATATGTTTATAGGTCTGTAAATAGTTCATGGTCATGTGGTGAGCCAAGCTGGGATGGGAATTATCAATAAAAATTTTCACCAAATGTCATTTTAGTAAGGTGCAAGATATGCAGGTTATAAGGGTTTGCCATCTTTGCAGATATTTGAGAAGGCTTTCTCCACCTTTTTGCTTAGTGTGGACAAGATCAACTACTGAGAGCTCTGTTTCAACAAGATGGGCATATTGGGCTACAAATGCCTTAGACAATTCAGCAAAGTTTTTAATTGTGCCATATGGGATTCTATAAAACCATTCAAGAGCTGGTTTGGCCAAGTTTTTGGGAAAGAGACTCAAGAGGAAGACATCACTATATGCCACTTCTTGGTAGTGCATGTAAAATTCTTTGATATGTGTGACAGGGTCTCCTTTTCCTCTAAATTTGTCAAACTTGGGTATCTCAAAGTGTTTGGGAAATGGTGTCATGGTAATGGCTTTGTCAAATGGATAAGGACACACATTCTCAAACTTGAAGGTTTTTGGATCATTTCCCTCCCAGATGTTCTTCAAAGCTGTCCTCATGGCTTCCCATTCTAAATTAATGTGTGATGGCTGGGGTGCACACAATGTAAGAGTGCCTTGAGGTAGGTATATGCTAGATGGGGCAATGGAACATGGATGGCTTTGAGGTATGGGCTGGTAGGGATTGTACATGGCTTGGGCAAGTGAATGGTGGATGATGGGTTGCTGAGGTGGAGGAGGCACATATTGTTGCATGTGTTGTGAGGCTTACTGCTGATATGGGATTTGGTATAGGGATTGAGGGACGTAGGCTGGCTATGGCATAAATGGATTGCTTTGTGGAGGTAAGGTATAAGATTGTTGTGAAGCTTAGAGAAAGGATCGGGGAGCTTGTAGAACTTGACTTGGGATTTGAGGAGTTTGACCAATATATGTGGGTTGTGCCCCCATTTGGGAGGGTATCATGGTAAAGGAGGCCAAGTAATTGGTGGTTGGTGGTGGTGGATTTCCTCCTAGAAGTGGCATAGAAAAATAATTAGTAATAGGAGGTAATGGATTAGTTGGTGGTGGAGGTGGTGGGAATTAAGAGCTTGGGAATGGAACTGATGGGGTTTGATAGCTTAGTGGCTAGATTTGAAAGCTTGGTAGAGTGGTGGTAGGAGCTTGGGTCACTTGAGAGCTTGGTAGAACATTGGTAGTAGCTTGTGGGGTTTGATAGCTTTGTGGAGTGAGGGTAGTAGCTTGTAGATTTGTGGCTGATGGCACTTAGCTCCAAGGACCTAGTGGAAATGATGGAATTATGTTTTGAGCTAAGGTAAACAAGCTGGGGGTGATGAAAGGTTGATTACTTGGCCCCATGGGTGGAATCCCAACTATATATTGCTGAGGTTGGCCAAAGATGCTAGCACTGATTTGGGAGATGGGTGGATTTGGAAGGTTGGGTTGGAGAGTAGTAGCAGCTAATGAGGTGTTTTGGGTGAAGGGGGTTTGGGATGGAGTGGTATGGACCAATGGTGGAGTGGTGGTGGCTAGATTGGCTTGTGGAAGGGAGATTTCAACTTGAGTGGAGGCTGGTATGTTTGGGTCTATTGGATCATAAGGATTGGCTTGAGGCTCTTCTTTTGGCACATATTGAGGATAATCTAAATCATAAGAGCCTATTGGGAGTGGTAGTTGTCCAAACAATGGGTGAGATGGATCTAATAAGGGAGGAGGTCTTCCAAAGTCGAAGGCTCCTATATTGTCCCTTCGAAAGTTAGCCATGATTGTTTCTTTGTTCTTGTCTATAATGGTAATCACCAATACTGCATTTCCCAGTTAGTTCATGAAAGCTTCAATGTCAGTAGGTGATGGTATAGTGTTCTCTGGGCTGAAGGATGGTTGAGTTCTCAAGGAGAGTGATGCTATTTGATCCAAATGATAGGGCTCCATTGTTTCCTTCTTCTTCTTGGCTAAGTGAGTGATGGGCAGTGTGAAAATGTTCTTAGGGATGAGATGCAACAATGCTGATGGATGAAAAGGGGGAAGGCTTTTCTATGCAAATGATTTCTTGGGTTGAGGCAAAGCTATATGAAAAACCTAAGGAGGATTGGGTTAGGGATTCTAACTTCAAAGATATGTCACCAAATCATGAAAGATCTACTTTCCTATGTGCAAGCTTGGTGGTGATTGTGTCAACTTACGGATAGACTAATGATCCTTTAGGAAAAACACGAGATTGACCACTTGTGGATCCCAACCTTTAGCTCAAGGTGATGAGGGATAAAAAGTGACAAAGCTAGATTACCCTAGACAAAGCTCTGTCAAAGGGATAACCTTGGTGAGATTGGTGGATTTGCAAGATAGTAGGAATGGTAGACTCTTGCAAGGTGACAATAATTTTGAAGGCTTGGATGTGAAGTTTAGGCTTTTGGGATGCTAGCTAGGTTTGAGGGGATTGGTTTGGTTCTAAGGCAAAGATCTAAGTGAGATGGGTGAGCTAAAATTCTTAAGGGGATGACTAAGGATGGCTGGCTTACCTACAAGGATGACTCTAAAGTGGAGCTTATGCAAGAAGATGTGGAGGAACAAGGGGGCCTAATCATAGAAATCATGCCTAGTTGGTAAGGCATAAGCAAGGTTAACTCTTGGATGCTTGCTAAATTTGATAGTGCGATCTAACCAGGCATCTTGAAGGGCTTCATCGGCAACTTTTTCTTCTACTTTGTGGAGTTTGGCAATTTGAGGGCTTGGTGTTACTTCCTTTTTCTTAGCTACAATTTCTTGGTATTCTTGAGATTTCTTGATTTTGGCTTTGTGAAACTTCTGTTTGGGTTTGGGTTGTTCTAACTTAAATTCCTGAATCTGCTTGGCTTAAAGAGATTTTGGTTGTTTTGCTTCAACTCGTTCAACTTCTGGAATAGGTAGTGACTATGCTAAGTATGCCCTAAGCTAGGATTGACCAAGTTTGGCAAACATTCATTAACCAAGTAAAAAATCAAGCAATAGATAGGAAAAACCAGACAAATTTTTTTGATTCTCAGAATGTGATACTTGCACCAAGGGGTGTGTATGTTTTACAAATGTTTTGATCAGTCACTTCAAACACATTAACACCCTAGATGGTTGTCTGCAAGGCTAACAGTTGGTTTAGCTAGGGAGTCCTCGATATACCCAAGGTACATGAGGACCAAATCCATAGATGAAAACAAAAAGATGTCACACAGCTGAGAGGAGCAGTAACCCACTTCTCCTCTTTCACTTCTCAAGGGTATAAAGTTCCTTGAGGCTTAGCCCAAGTGACAAAATTTTGATCCCAAGAGAGGTGTCTTTGGATTCACCTCCTGATCTTTATACTCTGTCAGAATGCTAGAGTTGAGGTCATCCCAAGGGATGATGAAATCCCCAAGTAGGCCTCCTAAAATTTAAACAAAATTTTGGATCCTAATCTTATGCACCCAAGATGGCCTTGAAAGATGACAAGTGGAGAGAAGACTTGGATGATCATGACAAGGGGAGAGAAGACTTGGATGATCTTTGGCTAACAGAAAGAATTCTTTCCCAACTGATGCTTAAGTTGTTTTGATCTAGACCTTGCAAGCACACATGTTTAGGATGCAAGTGTTCAATTCCAACTTGACGTGTTAACAAAAGTAAAATCAATCGAAGAATGAATACATCAAGAAGATTTAGGGTCAACAAAAGTAAACTCTCATGCTCGGAGGCCCTCCACGTCAAGTATCGATTGATTTTTCTTTAAGGCATTCAAGATTGAGTGTGAGTTTGTTTTAAGCCCAAAATAAAGATGTGTAATACTCAGTTTCAAGCGCACACCTAGAGGCCCTCCACGTCAAGATTTGTTCAATTTTTATGCCCAAATGAAGTGTTAGTGAGACTAATGTGCATTCAAAAAAATTTCTATCTTAGAAAAAAGAATAAAAACTCAAGTGAGTGCAATTTGATTTTTGTGGAGCACTTAACACCTTCTTAGGTAGACCCATCCCCATATATGGTGCTGATATTGCAACCAATGGTTAGAATGATGGGTGATTAAAGAGGGTGAGTCCAACAACAAATTCACTCGAAGTGTCTTTATTTGTTTTTACAACTTAGAAAGTTTCTAAAATGTAGATTATTTTCATGCCCCAAAAGATGAAGTGTGAGATATTGTAAAGACTAATTAACCTTTTGCCTTCAAGATTGGATTTGTTGTTTTAATCATGCATTCATAAAAAAACAAACTTGATTTTAATCCATGGCACTCAAGAGTGATTTTAGCAACATGCATTCAAAGACAAGTGGTTAAACATTCAAGTTTTTTCCTTTGAGCATTCAAGATTGAGATTTTGTGTGTTGTTTTAAGAACTTTGAAGTGCTTTGTTTTAACCTTAGATCATTCAAGATTGTTTTAGACTCAAAAGTGAAAATGACTCTTTGGACTTTGGTTTTCATTCAAGATTTTTTGTTCTAGTTTGCATGTTTGAAGCCCAAAAATGATATTCCTAGATTATTTTGATGCATGAAAAACCTAAGAAACATTCAACATTTTGCAACAAGACATTTGTTTGGAACACATAAGAAAGCTTTTAGGACAATTTTGGCAACCATTTAGGACTCTTAGTTTTCATGAGATTTTTAAAAGAACTTTAAAATATTTGCAAATGAGGTTGATTTTATCCTTGATTGATGCTTTGAGTTTGATTTGGATTTTAGTGTGCACTTAGTGTTGATTTTGAACCTTTTGAAATGGAAACTTGAAGTTCTTTTTAAATTCTCAAAAATGAAGTGTTCCTAACTTTGCATGAATGCATCTAAAACTTTGATGTTGCAAGGATGCAAATGATTGGATTGGTTTAGTTTCACTTGTTAAAAGATTTTTTTTTTTTGCAAATTTTTTAGTTTTTAATGGATTTAAGTATGATTTGGGAGTTCATTTTAAGCACTAAAAAGAAGTGTGTATGATTTTGCTTCCTTAAAAAAAAAATAGCCAAGATCTCCCACAAGAAGAAGAAGAAGAAGTAGATGGAATAAGAAGAATATAGACAAGAAGAGGAAGAAGAATTCCAAGTACTTTGTCCACTTATAAGCTTGAAAAATCTGCAAATACTATGAGATAGACTATGAGATCCTTTGTCTTCTTCATGCTCATGTGGACCTAGAAAACCAATTTATACAATCCTACCAATAAAAAAAAAAAAAAAAATTAGCCAAAATTAGCAAATGACATACAAAATTTGACTAGAAAAGCTAATGAAGATGACCCATGCAATGTCCCACCGGGCGTGCCAAAATGCATATGTACAATGTTAGTATGTTAATAGAAACCAAATTTAAATAAAGCTTCTACAAACTAAACAAAATTCATAAACTTCAATATAGACTAAGATGAGCTCTCAATTGAGAATATGAGCCATTAATGGGTTCTCTGAATGAGAAGCTCTCTTGTTGAGTGGCTTTGTCTAAATAGATAGGATGTATGCTCAAGTTTATGCTTCAAAAACGGCTTCAAATGGAGTTGGAATTTGGGTGTGAGTGTATGGTTTTGATGTAAAATGGCTTCTTAACATAGCATTATGACTTTACTTCATGGATTGTGTTCTTTTGCAAAGGGGAATGATCCAATTTATAGGAAAGAGGCTTGAGGGATTGAGGGCTAAGATGCAAGGATGGGGAAAAGCTCATGAAGGTCTCAGATTGCATGAGAGGAGAGCACATGGATTGTGCTTCCTTATAGCCAATCAGGGAGTGACACATTTCATAGGGTGAGAGGATGGAGAAAAGGGGAAGAATGAGTCAACAAAGGAGGCTCAAGGGATAAAATCTTCATAAAGACCCTCATAATGGCTTGTAAGAGAAATGAAAGGGCTTGGAAGAGTCATTTATGGCCTAGTGGGCTTCATAAATTTTTATGGTTGGGATATTTTGAGGGAGATGAGATGAATTTTGACTTGGGCTTGATTAGTAAGGTTTTAAGCTTTCTTAGGATTGTGCAAATGATTAGGGGATGGATTAGGATGGTCTAGGATTAGCTTAGGGATAGCCAAGTGGATGGCATTTAATGAGGGTGGGTGAAGGAGGAGATATTTGTTAACTTTGGCTTGGGTTAGTAAGTCTTAACCCATTTTTAGGGAATGTGACAAGGTTAGGAGGGGATTAGGATTAGGTTTAAAGACATCTTCTAGAAGAGTCTAGACTTTGGACGAGGATAAAGACTTTCTAGAATAGTCTAGAACTTCATAGGATGAGGATGAAGACTTTCTAGAAGAGTCTAGAACTTCTTAGGATGATGATAAATTAGATTTTTAGGAAATAAATAAAGTTTTATTTATTTCAAGGGTTTAGGTTGAGGAGATATTTATTAAAATTTTTTTAATAAACATGAGGATTAATATTTAATCTTAATTAAATATTTTGAGTTGGGATTAGGGGAAAAAAAAAAAAAATTTATTTTGAGATTTTTGGTTAATTTATTAATTAAATAATTAATAAATAAGGAAATAATGTTTAAATAAGATTTAAACATTTTTGGGAGGGATTCCTTAATTAAATATTTTTAATTAAGATAAAGGGATTTAATGGCATAAAAACAAATTAATTAATTAAATAATTAATTAATTAATAAATGATGATGTCATCAGGAACTTTTTTCAAAAAATAAAAATATTTTATTTTCTAAAAGATTTTTAGGTGTCTACTTGCTTCCTCTACTTTGTGTAGAGCCAGTTGCACATCAATCACTTGATTGTCAATAATCTTTCCATGTTTGAAGACTTCCATATTTAGACCTTTTTCTCCAAGCTGTTAGACTTCTCCTTGTGAGAACCTTGCAGCTCTTATGCCAATTGTTGAAATATCTTTATGGAAAGAATGCTTCTAGGGGGAGGGGGTTGGGGGGGGGGGGGGGGGGGGGGGGGTGGTGAATCAGAAGTACTAGCTTCCCACCTTTTTTTCACAAATCCTTAATAATATAATATTGAAATGTACATGCATGCATATCAACATTAAGCAATTATGAAAAACACATGTGCATCACCACATAACACTTGAAATTTTTGCAACCTAGAAACCCTCCAGGAATAAGAAGGTAAAACTGGGGTGGGGATGGTACCCACAAAATTACTGTAGCAATAATGTTTGACCACTTCTGATGATCTGCCCTATTAAACGCTTTACACTATATCAATAGTGACCTAGTTAAAGGATTTAATCACCTATTTAAAGGATCTACAAAATAGCTGTTAAGCTAACCTATCACCATAGGATTTCCTATCTAATACAATTGCTAGAGAGTATTAGGTATAATAGACTTGATAGTTTACAATCCTTTGATTACTGAATATAGGCACTTGATCTGCTTACTCTGATCTTGATCCTTTGAGATCTGATATTCTTCCCTCTGAAAATAGTTTCCCTTACACACCTTCGTCCATTCACATATATAATAAGGTTTAGTCTTCCTTATAAAGACATTCAAAGAATTAGGGTTAGATGTGGATCTACGATCCATATCGAATCTCTATTTCCTACTCATTCCTTGCACTTTTATTATTGGTTGCATGCCTTCTCCATTATTCTTATTGGCTGCATGTAGATTGCGTAGGAAATACAAAATATTTAATCTAATTATTTTAATCCTTAGAGATTCGTGATATGTTGGCCATGAAAATGGTGTACATCTGAATTAGTGAGGTTACAAACTCATATGTGTATTCTATGTTACTCTGCACTTATT
This sequence comes from Cupressus sempervirens, assembly GCA_028749045.1. Lineage (NCBI taxonomy): Eukaryota > Viridiplantae > Streptophyta > Pinopsida > Cupressales > Cupressaceae > Cupressus > Cupressus sempervirens. The sequence goes on from CM053789.1 coordinate 335,280,638, forward strand.
GATTCCAGATGCTTAGCACATACTGATTCTAGATGCTCAACACATGTAAAAAACTAGCTTACTTGGCTTTTGTTGCATTTCTATCTTGCTCGGCATCATCTGTTACTTGGCACTCAAATATCACTCAGCACTTGTATCATGTTTGGCACCTATAGTCACTTGACACTTGTTCTTCACTCGGCACCTGATCTTCACTCAGCACCTGAAGGCTACTCAGCACCTGAAGATCACTCAGCACCTGTTGGATTTCCTGACTCAGCTCATGTTGTGGCTCGGCATACATAGTGTGCTTGGCTCTAATGTAGAAAATGGTTAAGTGTGTTGGCACTCAAATGTCAAGACCATTTTGAGTCTAACATTTTTATTTGATCCTAGGGTTTCTCGTTTTGGGTCTTGTATTTTTGATATCTTTTAAAATTTGTGAAAAATCCTAGGTCTTTCCCTTTAAAATTTTATCTATGCATGAAGTCTTTTAAAATTGGTCGAATTTTCTTTTCCCACTTGCTTCAAAGTGATTGTTGTGTCTTTTTTAAAAGGTTCTATCCTATTGTTGGATCTTGTTTGGATCAGTGGATGTCACATACTCACTATAGAATGTTGTGATGTTATTTACCTTAGCATCAAAAAACTCTATCATAATACTAAAAATGTGGTCTGATGCTAGAAGAGTATATCAATTTGAAAACATTATGGTCATGTGCTCTTTCCTAGGGTTGTTGGTATCATAAAGGACACACGCGGAATAATTCACAAGTGATCTCATCGAAACCTAAGATATTCTGGTGAGTTACTATATCACAACTAGAAAATCATCAATTTTCTTGGTAGCCATTTGGTGAGTGCTCAAAATATGAAGAAAGTGGCCAAATTTTTTCAAATGTTGATTTGACCATGGTATTCCCATGTAATTTCATAAATATGCACGACCATCTTCTCTAACAACAATATTAATCGGTGAAGTTTTAATTACTATGTTACATGTTCTTCGTCACCAGAATTCATTATCTACTAGAGGTTGCTGCTTCACAACTAGAAAATCATCAATTTTCTCAATAGTGACATGGTGAGTGCTTGGATATTACAAAAGATGGTGTTCTCTTAAAATGGGAAATGATTTTGTGGATCCCGAGGAAGATATCTTACAAAATATGTCTTTATTTCTGTGACAATCAAATCAGCCATGGTTATTCTATTTTAAATTTTCCCAGTACAGACTAAAATTCCAACATTGAAGGAAAGGTACAAGTGGAAGTTTTTTAGTGGTTTGACTGCCAGTGTGTTAGGGAGAAAGATGGGTCAGCCCAATTTTCTTTAATTGATTGTAAGATTTTTCAAGGATCAACAATGCAAATTCAAAAGGAAATATGATACAAGGAATTTTACCATTTATAGTTGTGTGCAAATAAAAATTTCACGTTTCTTGAGCACCAGAGCCTACTAATGATATTGTGATAAGCCTAACAAAGACATGAAGCAATCCTCCCTATTCATGAGCTATTGAAGAGGTTTGAAGAAGAAAAATTGGGAAAATTAGGTAAGTACTCATATTATAACCTTTGTAGCCTTCCAATCCTCGTAAATTATAGTGAAGATGCCTCCTAAGAAAGTGTTTTCTAGGCAAGTAAATTGTATGGATAGGAATGTTCATGACGATTTGCTAGAATTACTCCCAGAATCCACTATTGAACTTGCATAAGTTAAGAAGTTAATTTCCTTAAAACCTAGGCTTAAGATTGCTAATGGCCTATATGATAAATGAAACTGGGTTATGGATGCAACAACTATGCAAAATGGTCTTGTTTTGTTCAAAAAATGGTTTTCAAAAAGGAATTTGTTTGCTTCTCATGCTAATGTCTAGAATTTTGATTTGGCAAAGCTAGTAGTTCCAAGTGTTTTCATGGATTATGATTTTCTTGAAACCATTGCCAAGAATTATGACCAAGTTGTTAGGGTGATGAGAAGAACTGATGGTGTGCCTCTGATCTCAATCAGTCTTGAGGAAATTAGGGAGGTTTTTCACCTAGAGCCATTGTCTGATTATCATGTGCCAATTAATTTGTCAAAATTAGAAAATGAAAAGAAGGCAAAAAAGGATGCGATTAGGGGAGGTGCATTGAGGGCATACATTGGCATAATAGGAACTTTGCAAGTCATCACTGCAACCTCTAGGGAACCTTTTAAGAAGAGTCTTTTCACTTCCTGGGTTGTAGAGGTATACAGGACCTTGTGGTTTGTTTTTGGTGAGGCTGAGTAGCACTTCATGCCCATTGGCCTTATGTGTATGATGGTTCAAATTGCCTCTTTTGGTTTAGATGTTATCTTTGATTTTGCTTCCTTTTTGGCTAAAGAAATCTATGTTTGTTTGGTTGGAATTGCCAAAGGGAAAGTGGAGAAGACCTTTGGGCATTATTCTTTGTTGATGCATATGTTCTTGTTTAATGGGGTGGCATATTTTGGTAAAGAGATGGAATTGAACAAAGAGAAGAATGGGGAAGCATTGCTAGTCTAGTTGTGGAGTGTAGATATGACCTAGGATGTAGATAGTTCCAATTTTGTTAGAATTGATAGGTAGTTTGCTTCTAAATTGAGATGCCTCATATTAAGTGATAATCCTAGGATCCCTAAGGCACTAATGAACCTCATTAGGCCTATGGAAAACCCCCATAACTTGAAAGTTTCACACAATTGGGGAGATATCATTCCTTACTTTGTTTCTACTATTTTCAAAATCTAAGGTTTTAGGGGGAACCCTCATGTTTTTCCCTACCAAGTACCTTTAAAAGTAGGAATGGCTAAAGTTTTGTAGCAGTTAGGAGGGGTGGAGGAGATGTTTCTACTAAAAATGTCACTAGGGTTCATTTTTCCTACTTGTTCTATGGCACACCAGTTTGTGATCACCAAAGGGGGTTTGATCTTTTTACATAAAATTTTGGATGAGTATAAGATGGGTATCTCCCATCCCCATTTTTGTGATTCTGAGGGAGTTTTTAATCAAACCTTGAGACATAGGATTAAGTTGGGATAGATCAAACATGATTCATATTATCTAGAGGACATTATAAGCAATGAATTCTCATTATAGGAATAGGAAGCTAAAAAGGAAAAATGGAGAGTTTATTCCCAAGTTTTAGAATTTATTCATTGTTTTGATCATAAATATAGTCCTATAGATAATGCTAATATAGAGGATAATAAAGTAAATAAGTTCATGAATACCTTCACTAAAATAATGGAAGCTATCAATGAGAAGAATTTTTTTTAATTGATTCTTATCTTGATAAGGCTAGAGAGGTCATGAGGGGTTTGGCTTTCACTCCTAGTATAGGAGCTGGTCAAATAATTGTTCAAAAGAAACCAAGTTATACTATGATTTAGAATAAAAGGCCTCCTATGGATAAAGGAAAACAAATAATGGGATCCACTAGTGTTGTCCAAGAGGAGAGACCTGATGAACCTTCTCCCAAGAGGAAAAAGGTAATGCAAGAAAAGAGACCTCAAGTTGAGGAATATTCACCCACTCAATCCCCTGTAAGGATTGGAGAAGAGCAGCTCACTAGTGAGGAAATTGAGAAAAATGGATCATAGGGAGGCATTTTTATTACTCAAGTAGAGTTAGAAGAGGGAAACCCTCAAGAACCTCCTCCACTAAGTTTGGATCTAACAATAGCTGACTATAGAGGTAGGGAGTTAGACCATGTGTTAGAATAGACAAGTCATCAATTTTTGGCCAATCATAGTTTTGTAAAGTCTAGGGCTTTCTAGTAATTTGCACGGAGGATAAACATGAATAATTTTGAAGAAAGATGTAACAGGTTGAAAATAGAGCATCCAAAAATGGATGAAGCCTCCATTGAGAACCAAACAAAAGAAGAAATGATAAGAGAGTTTCAGAATATAAGCCCTAAAGAGGAAAGAAAAATGGTGAAGACATCTAACATTTTGTTGTTACCAAATTGGGACATTGCTGATGCCTTAGTTTTCAATTTTATTTCAAATAAATTGAATTTGCAAGATAAGAATAAAAAGGACATCCAAGATACTGCATTTGTTGAGGATCAAGCTGCATTGCTTAGTTGGTCATTAAGGAGAGGGTCTAGAGCCACACTATCACAACCAAATGACTCTGGATTGATGGAAAACATAATTGTAAGGAGTGTTGTTGATACCTCTCATGTATAGGTAGCACATTGGAATGTGAACTCATTCCAATTTGTTTTGGCCACTACTAAGAAGGAAGAATGACCATGTTTGAATTATAGAGAAAATATGAAACACTTCTAGAGGCCCACAATAAAGAGGTTAAAAAGAGGATTGAGCTTAAAAACAAGCTAATGGGGAGGTCAACATCACCAAGAATAACATACCCTCGCCCCCTAGTTGAATGCTTCAAATCCACTCCCCCTCATAGAAATACTAGATACACCCCAAAGGGCTTAGTACTACACTACTGAAGATTTTGAAGAAGAAAAGAGTAAACTGTGGGTCCTACATGTGGAGTTGGAGGAAAAATATGAAGATAAATTAAGAAAAGCTCTCACATATTTGGGGGACAAAATTGAATGGCCATTAGTTTATGATTAGATGTCTAGGGTGATCAGTATCTGGGAGGAGTTGAAAGCTAGTGATTAGGCTCTAAAGCCTATTGTGAATAAGTGGGTGAGAAGAGAGAAAGAAATGACATTTTTATGTTACTTGTTCATAAAAAATTATTATGATCAAATTGAGAAGACCTTTGATATTGTTTTTGATCTTTTTTATTTTGACAATAGGAGGATTCATTTACAAAGAATAATAGTAGGCTACTTGAACAAGTACAAGAGCCAAAAGTTTAGTTTGTTTAGATAGAAAAAATAATTTGAAAAATAAAAATGAATGGGCAAAAGAACTTGATATATTTTGTTTAAGGATGAATAGAATTGTAAATGAGAAAGGGCATGCATGGTGAGCTACCACAAATGAAGAGATAGTGAAAGCCCAAATATTCTTTGATTCTTTAAAACAAGAATTTGTTGATATTAATAGGAAGGTGGAATACATTATCAAAAGGAAACAAGATATTCAGCAGTTTGATTGGCTAGATGACATGTTGTTTGACAAATGGATGGCAGAAATTGCTCCTGGTGAACAATTTGAGGAAGTTTAAACTGATGGTGATGAGGTGCAAGATGATGAGATCCAACTCATTAACACTATCAGTACAAAAGGCCAACAAAAAGAAGAAGACAAGAGTGTCCAGTTAGCTCTAGTTACAGCTACAGAAGCCTAGGATGTGGATGTGACAAAGGAACAATCAAGGATAAAAGTAATAATATCATCTAAGGTGAAAATAGTGAAAATCCAAAGGTAAAAGTTGATATAGAAATACCACAAGACTCATCATTGACTAGCCTAAGGGCAACATATTTAGAGGATTCAAAATAGTGGTGGCGAATAAAAATCTAGTAACTTGTTTTGATGTAACAAAAATGGGCCTAGCTAAAGTACATCTTGTTGAATTAACTTTATATATGTTAAGTTTTGTTTTTTCTGGACACTTGTCAAGTTTTCCATGCTTGAAGCTTGTTGCATCTCACATATTTAAGTGAGATCCTAGGGCTAGAACATGGATCTAATTTTCTAATGCTTTGAGTGATATACTTAGTTTTTTTTTGGTCCAATAATTTGAGCAAGTCTTATGATGTATCTTCTCTATAAGTTTTCTGAGAATACAATAATATATAATGATCTCTATGTTTCTTTCTAAGGTCATTTTGAGTTTTTTGCAAGTGTATACAATTTTCAAATAAAATGAATACAAATTATAAGTTGTTCCCATATCTATTCTTTTAGAATTTTGTCTCCTTTTGATTACTTAGTTATCTTAATGTTGTGTGAGTAAGAACTTGTGCAATTGAATGCAATCCACATTAGGTTGGATATCTTTTCACCACTACTATTAATTCAATAAATTAAATAAATTATTTGATGAATTTGGTAAGGTTTCTATAGTAATTAGAAGGATGTTTTGAATGATGAATTCCAGTAAGAATTGTTGATAATATTTGTTGTAAAGCAACAAATCATATCTATGGAATTGCAATAGACTCTGAACCCCAATGGATTAGGCACTGGTCAAATTAATTCAGTTGGAAGAGAAATAGATCATAGATGGGTATCAAATGAAAATTTACAATCAATTTTACTTTTATTTCTTGGAGATCTTCAAAGTTGGTCAATCTTGTTTGCATGAAATATTCTAGCCTTAGTTGGCCACTGTTACAAAGAATATTTGTAGATCTATAGAAGAATTTATGAAAAAATCTATTATATGGGATGTATTCTATTTAAAATGTTACAATTAACTATGTGTTTATGGATTGGGGATGAGAATTAGAATGAAACTAAGAAAGTGTCCATACAACAACATTCAGATTCAGTCATCCCTTAGGTATACCCACCTTGGTCTTTCAGAGCCTAAAGAGAAGGAAACAATTCTTGGATTTGTTAATGTTGGATCCAAATTTTTTTCATGTGTAATTGAAAATAGGAAATAGCTAATGCTTAAGTTGCATAAGTATTATCCTTTTGGTATTGAGGCTCTCTATTGCTTAGTAGTTTTAAAGCTACAATAGGTTATTCATGGTCAAGTCAATATAGCCACTATGTTGAATGGATTCTTCTCTTTTTTTTTAATTGTAAAGAAGATATGAATATGGTTCTCTATGGAGCTCCATGGTTGTTGGGAAAATGTACTCTCACTATTAAAAAATGGGAGCCAAATATGGATTTATCTAATGCCTTCTTATTAACTACTCTGATTTGGGTTAGACTTCCTAGCCTTCCTTTAGAATTTTGGCACAAAGATATCTTTAAAGGAATTGATAGTTCCTTTGGGGAACTAATTGCTATGGATCATGCAATGGCTTTGAAATATAAACTTTAGACTACCAGATTATATGTGAAAGTGGTAAACTTAAATCACCTCCCAGAAAAAGTGGAACTACTTTCAAAATTGGGGAAAAGAATGCAACATATTATATATGAAGATCTTCCAAATACCTATTTTGCCTATAAAAAATAGGGCCATTGGGTTTAAAACTATTCTAATAAAGGTGAGAACAATCCTATGATTGAAAAGGTAGATTAAAAGAAAGAAGTAAAATTCCAAAAGAAAGTTTGGAAACGTAAAGTTACTCATGTGAAAGATGTGAAGGATAACTTGAACTTGGAATTTTAGGATACTAGTAAAATGTCAAATTTGGCCTTGATGGAAAACTTAAGCCATGAAAATTATGGGGTTGAAGTGATGCTTGACTCTACTTCACCTGAGTAATTTATAGAGATTATGGTGGATATGATGAAGCAGTTAGTAATTTATCAGAAGATTGATGCAAAGCGGGAAGATCTAGTTGAGATGGAAAAATTAGAGGAGGGGTAAATTCTGTTGGATACTAGTAAATTGATGGTGCTAGAATATTTCTAGAATCTCTAGTTGATTGAAACTCAGAATATCACTCCTAAGCCTTTTGAGACACCTATGTGCAAAGAAATTGTTCCCTTTAGGAATGATTTTGAACTTGAGGAGATAAAGGAGGAAGGTAAGGATTTCAAATATAAACTGAGTCAAAGGAAAAAGATAGAAAAAGAGAGTAATATAGTTCCTAAAGGAGTGGAGACTCATAGTAGTAAATTGGAGCAGCAAGCCAAGGTGAAACCAAGTGTTGAACTCTAGAGAAACCTAGAAGGAAATCTTCTAGGAGAACTAGAGAAATGAAAATTATGTAGAATATTATTGATGGAAGATAGGAAACTATTCTGGACCTTACCCCTAAAAAATAGATATGAAAATTATTACTTGGAAAATTAGGGGTTTGAATAGTAGTCATAAACTTGACATTGTTAGGAATTTTGTTAGAGAGCATAAACCAGATTTTCTATTACTGCAAGAAACAAAGATAGAAAAGGAGAGATTTGAACAGATTCAGCTTTTTAAAGATTATTATTTAAAAGTGAGCAGTTCAGAAGGAGCTTCAGGTGGAGCTCTGATGTTGTGGAAGAAATCCTACTACTCAAGAACTATTTTGAATGCTAGTAAACATTTAATGGTGGTTAAAATTACTATGATTGATTAGAATAATGATTGGTATATTTTTACTATGTATGCTCCAAATATTAAGAATCCTAGGAAAAAGGTACGGGACACTCTTTCTCATATAAAGAGTAAATATTACTTTGGTTGATGGATCTTCATGGGGGACTTTAATGTTCCTCTTTATGACCATGAAAAAAAGGGAGGTAATATGAGCCAGCTAGATAGGAGACTAGATCTTATGGACTTTGTTAATAGGGAGGGTTTAATGGACCTAGATTGTCATTGAATTGAGTTTACCTAGAGTAATAAGAGGATAGGTAATGATTTCATTCAAGCTCAGTTGGATAGAAATCTTATTTCTCCTAATTGGACTAAAGAGTTTGTTTGCAAACTAGAGGCACTTCATAAAATTAGGTCAGATCATTTACCTTTTATTTTTTCTACTGAGAAGATAATTTTTTTTTAAAATAATTTCCTTTTAGGTTTGAAAAAATGTGGATGCAACATCCACAATTTAAAAATAAATTGGATGAATGGTGGAATATAGATGTTGAAGGAATTGCTCCTTTTAGAGTGGCTTCAAAATTAAGAAATGTTAAAAAGGAGGTCAAAATATGGAATAAAAGATGTTTTCGTAATTTTTTTGAGAGTAAAGAAAGTATTAGGGAAGATCTCCAAAATATTCAGAACAAGATACAGAAGGAAGGACATACTTATGACCTTGTAAGAAAAGAGAATGAAAAATTGGTAGAATATCATGATATTTTAACTAAAGAGGAAATCTATTGGAGGCAAAGATCTAGATTGATCAGCATGAAAGAAGGAGATAAGGATAGTAGGTTTTTCCATCTTTCTACTCTGAAGCATAGATCTAAGAATTGTATTTCATATCTTTAAAAGGGTGATTTGAAGATTACTAAGGAAAATGATATTGCAAAAGAGATGGTCTCCTTTTTTTCTTCTTTAATGATAGCTGACCCTAACATTGATTCTACTCACTAGGCTAAATTTTTAAAGGTGATTCCCTCTCTACTTATTGAGGAACAAAATAAATTTTTAGGCTCCATTCCTAAGGAGGAAGAGATCTTCAAAGTTGTCTCCTCCTTAGGAGGGGATAAGTCTCCAGGACCAGATGGCTTTCCCATGTTCTTTTTCGAGAAGGCATGGAAGCTAGGTTGAAGAGATGATTGTAATGTTGTTAAGGAATTTTTTGGTTCAAAAATAATACTCAAGGAAATCAATTCTACCTTCCTATCTCTTATTCCTAAAAAGATTGGTGTTGATTCTCCAGACTAGTTCAAGCCTATTAGTCTTTCTAATTCCTTTTATAAGATTATTTAAAAAGTCCTCACATCCAGGTTACTTTTGGTGCTTCCATCTCTTATTATTTTTTTAAAAAATGGTTTTATCCTAGGTAGGAAAATTCTTAATTTTATCATTTCTGCTCATGAGAATATTCATTATTTATCATGCTCTAATAATTAGGGTTTTATCATGAAAGTTGATATTGTGAAATCCTATGATAGAGTTGAATGGGCTTTTCTTGTTAAAATTTTACAAGCCTTTGGGTTTAATCATAAGATTGTAAGAGCTATTTCTTAATTGATCTCTACTACTTCTATAATTGTCTTGGTGAATGGATGCTCTACTAAATTTTTTAGTCCCTCTAGAGGATTGAGATGGGGAGATCCTTTATCCCCTGTTCTTTTTATTATTATGGCTGATTTCCTGGGGAGATTTGTTGGGAAAATGGATTTGTAGGGGGATATTAAATGTTGGCAGCTTTCTTCTCAACCTCTTACTTGTTCTCATGGTTAATTTTTTGATGATACTATTTTCATGGGTAAAGTTGAAGTCAAGGAAGCTAGAAATATTAAGAAAGCCCTTAGTTTGTACTCTTCTGCTTTAGGTCAGTTGATAAATTGGAACAAGAGATCTTTGGTTTTTATTAATACCACTACTCCAAGACAGAACAAAATTATCAAAATTCTAGGATGTTCAATATGATCTTTTCCTTGTATTTATTTGGGTCTCCATTTAGGACCTAAAGCTCCAGACTCTTTTTGGGAAGATCTCATAAAGAAATTTAACAAGAAATTGGCAGGCTATAAGGGTAACCTTTTGAGTCAATCTGGTAAAATTACTCTCCTTAAAGCTTATCTCCAAAGCATCCCTAATTATGCTTTGAGTCTTTTTAGAATACCAACAAAATTTGTAGATACTATTGATAAAATTCAAAGAAATTTTCTTTGGTATGGAAATGAGGAAAGAAAGAGAATGACTTTGATAGCCTGGGATCAAATTTGTAAGCCTATTAGGGAAGGTATATTGGGAATCAGGTCAATACACAATATGAATAGAGCTCTTTTGGCTAACCAAGGATGGAGCGTTTATCATGATGATAAGGAATGGAGTACTATATGGAAACATAAGTATCTTTTTAATGCTAATTCATTATCTAATTTTCTATTATCTCCTGATGTTCTTTCCCCTTTTTCTATTTGGGGGGTTGTGTAGGGAACTAAGAATACCTTAAGAAAAGGTTGTTCATGGAAAATTGGAAATGGGCAGAAGGTTAGATTTTGGAAAGATATTTGGATAATGTATCATCCCCTGATTAAGGACTTTGAAGACAAAACCCAAGTTAACAAATGCAAACAATTGTATGAGACTTTTGTGGGACATTATTGGCATAATAATAGTTGAGTTAACCTTTTTTATGTTGACCAAGTTTTTCATAACATCTAGATTATGTTGAATACCTTTTCTTTGTATCCTCATCAGGAGGATAAGATGATATGGAGTACTGATCCTAGTGGCCAGTTTAAAGTTTCCATTGTTTTTAAATCTAAGGAGAAAGGTAACCAACCTTTATGGAAAAAAGCTTGGATAAAAGGGTCTTATACCAAAAATAAATATCTTTTGTTGGATCTTACTTGAAAAAAAAATTCTCACTCAGGTTAATTTGCGAAAAAGAGGCATTGATGTGGTTAATAGGTTTAGTCTATGTAAAGGAGGTTTTGAAGACAAAGATAATTTGTTTTTAAACTATACTTACAATCAACAAGTATGGAGCTCTATTCTCAACTACTTGAAGATTACTTGGGTTCATCAAAATAATTTTGAACTTTGTTTTAAAAGTTGGAGTTGTACATCTAAGGATACTAATGTTGATTTCCTATGGAAGATTACTCTTCCCCATCTTTGGTGGGGTATCTAGAAATAAATAAATAATAGAATCTTTAAAAATAAAGAATTTCTAGGGTCGGCGCTTGGACAAAATATTGTGAGGGCAATAAAGGAAAATTTTAAGTCTTAGAGAAAATGTGATAAATATTTTCAAATTGACAATCCAATATTTTCCAAAGGTTGTAATGTGAAAAAAGAAGACCCAAGATTGAAGACTAGATGGAAGGCTTCCCCTATTGGATGGCTTAAAGGGAATTTTGATGTTGCTGCTAAGGGGAACCCAAGCAAAGCAGGTTGTTGAGGAGTTTTGAGAGATCGTACAAGTAATATAATAAATTTTATTGCTATACCTATTGGTATTTCTAAGAGTCATAAAGTTGAGGTTACTATAGCTCTATGTACAATGACGTTAGTAGTGGAAACTAGTTTTCGACACCTTTGGTTGGAAGGAGATTCCTTAAACATTGTCAATATGCTTAATGGTAACAATTCTATTACTTGGTAAATCGAAGCTGCTATTATGGAAATTAAATCTTTAATAAATAAATTTGAAAATGTAATTATATCTCATTCTTTCTATGAAGGTAATGTTGTGGCTAATTGGATTGCAAACCAGGTTGTCCAACATGGGTATAAGATGACATGTCATGGTGACTTAAGTAGGAATGTGGACTTGAAAGCCCTTATTAATTATGATACAACTCATACAATGAAGGGAAATATTTTCTAAGGTTAGTAATTTAATGATATATGGAAGCGGGTTTACACATGTCAGTGTTCTTTTGTTGAGGAAGTACACTAATGTGATTTTTATCCTAGCTCCACATGTATATGTTTTAATGAGAACCTTAGTTGTTTTAATGAATACGTTGTCTTTGTTTAAATCATTATTTATTTGTGTCCATTTCTCTTTGGCTTTTTGTAGTAAATCAAAGTCTTTGGAAATGGGCGAAGAATTAAGAAAATGTGAACCAAAAAATTGTGAAACATGGAAGGCCAAAGCCTTTGTTTGGAAAATTTTGTAGAAGGGTATTATCACCACTTATCTAGAGCACCTTCATTGATGTAAATCACATGTTACTAAGGCATTCTTCAAAAAATTGATTGAATATAGGGTTTCCTTGCATGGGGTGACAATGTATTTGACTAAAGATTTCATAGCTAAGGTGATCGATTTGCCTAATGAAGGCATAAAGATTAGTAAAGAAACAAGTATTTCAAATGTTGTGTTTAAGAATTTTCTGAAAATGGATGAGGAGGAAAATAATTTGGTGAAGAATGGTGACTTTTATGAAATGGGTTAAATTAAGGTTATTTGGCACGATGTTATCTTTTTCATCCATGAGTATTTTATTTTAGATGGTAGAGCTAAGCATGTTCGTAAATTTTATTTTGTGTTCCTAAATCACTTTAGGCACAAGGATAGGCTCTCATTTCATTTTTATCTAAGATTTTCTTTACTCCAAAGTCTACAAGCTCATACGAAAAAAGAGTCTCATCTGATATTATATGAAGGGTTAATTTTACTAATTGAGGATTGCTATAAAAATAAAGCCATCGTGTCTTCCCCTCCATTTGAGAAAAAGAACAACTTTGTTAGTGAAACTTACTTTATGAAGAGTAAGGGTGAGGAAGGAGTTAGGGGGAAAAGGAGGATTTTGAAGCAATAAACCCAAGAAACCCCACAGAAATATGTGGAAGAGATTACTGAGTCTGATATCTTAGATAATAATGATGAGAAAAATTTGGAGGAGGAGAATATGGATATGAGAGATTTCAGTTCTAATTCGGAAGGCTACTCAAGTAGTAAGGGTGAGACTAGTAAGGACGAGGTGGAAGAAAGAAATGATAAAAATACAAGGTTGGGTAATGTTGGTGAAGAGGAAATTAATCAAAGTGAGCATTCCCAGTGAGTGAGGGATGAAAAAGAAGAAATAATTAAGGAAAATGAGGACCTTACTAAAAAGGACATTGTGAATGTGAAGGAAGATGCTAGGACAGAGAAGGATGAGTCTATTGGTAGGGATACTATGTTTTCTTTCTTGGATACTACAAAGCTTAAAGCCGATACCTCTCTTCAAGATGACTCCTAGATGTATAATTAATTAATGAGTTTGAAAAGAAAAGTGGAAAAGGTGTAAAATGACTAGGAAATTGACTACACAAAGATCACTCAAATGGAAGTTTAGGTTGGTAATATACTTGATAAACTAAAGGAATATAAACACAAACTTTGTTTATTGATAAAAAAGAGTGGCAATAAGATGGAGTACGTTACTTCCAACATTTTGTAGCAGCTACAAGTTTAGGGAAGAGAACTAATGAAGAAATCATGTCTCCAGGTGGACCAAGTAAAAGAACTAGACAGAGCTCAAGGAAAAAAGTAGTCAAGGTAATTGGGGGATTCGCTATTGATACGATCCAAAGCACTATAGAGGTAGGAAAAGAGGTGGTGAAAATGATCAAAGAGTTACAATAGCAGCTAGTAGTGACATTGGTATCTGGTCTCTATTTTTGTAGTGGTCTTGGTAATTGGTCATTGATCTTGGTTTTTTTAACTAGTATTTGGCTGTTCTAAAAACTCGGTTCCAAGTCCTTGTAAAACCTAGTTTCATTTTATTTTTATTTTTTTGTGATTTCAGGTACCTGTAAAACCTGATTTTGGAACTATTAAATTGTAGGTTTTAGGTCCTTGTAAAACCTAGTAGTGCTTCATGGTTTATCTTTTTCTTTTCTATTAAGGGTTTCGAATCCCCTTCAAAACCTATTTTTATCTTAATCTAAAACATAGATGTGAATCAAGAAAGTGGTATGAGTGTGAATTAAGAAGGCTACAAGAAGTATAAGAAAAAGTAGAGTTCTCTCTATCATAATTAGGTGATCATTATATTTCAAAGGGATCTCATTTAGCAAACCAAGCTGGAAGATTAGTTTGATCAACTAGTAATTCATCCTAATAGGTGTATAATCCAAATACTCTAAAAAGGAGGACCTATTAATCTTTTCTAAATCTCCTAAGAGAGTGAATGCTTAATTGTATGTTCTAAATCCTTTTAGAAGGTGGACCTCAAAGTCCTTATTCCTCTTAATAGAGTAGATCACGAGAAGTGACCAATTGTAAGATTTAACATGATAACTTTATACTGTAGTAATAAATCTTGTGGGTATCATCCCCACCCTAGTTTTACTTTCTATTTGGAAGGTTTTGGGGTTAACAAATATTATGTCAGATCTTTTATTGCTTTCAATGTTTCATGCATGTAGTTAGATCAAATTATACTGTGAAGGTTTAATTGGTCAATAGAAATAGAAGTTAAAGTTTTATTGCTTCCTAATTCACCCCCCCTCTCCCCACCAATCACCTAGTGAATACTACATTTTCAATACTCTTTTAGCTAAATCTTATGGAATTGATAGTTCTTCTTGAATGACTTCCATATAGTTTTTTTTTTTCTTGAACTGCCTCCTTAATAGTTATTGCTTTGTCTTGTGATCTAGAAAATTTTGTAGGTCTTGCATTTTCACCAATGTCATGTTGTCAGGGTCATACTTGGGTAAAGTAATGAGCTCATCTAAGCTTATTGGAGTCACTAGTGTGTAAAAATTCTATGTCATTGTCTATGAAAAATGAGTAATGTTACTAGGGAGTGATATAAATTTCAATTATTTGGACTCTTTGCACTTTGTCTAGGTGGACTTTTTTAATGTGGTATACTTTTGTTGAGTTGACAAAACCAATTGAACGGGTGTAATAATTAATGTATTAGTATGAATAACACTTGGTAGATGAATAAATGATTGGATAACCTATTTCTCCTTAGGATTATTTGTCTCTACTAGCTTGGATAATTCATCCTCCTTTTCTTCCTCCATGACATCTTGAGTAGATTGATCTATGTTACCTTTCTTTTCTACCTTTCCATCAATAGCATGTGTATACTTTGGTAACACAATGATGGCCTTTCTATGTTGTTAGATTCTTATTTTTGAAACAAATGTAATAGATGTAACTTATGTAGTAGTTTTTGTTGTACTATAGATTCATGTATATTATTCTATTTGTAACAAAACTAGATTCATGCATGGAAGATAGGTGTCTAAGTTATTTGTTTCAACTTTTTTCATTTCTTCTTCAATTAATATGTTTTGATTAAATGTGGTGATCAAGAAGGAACATTCCCTATAGTGACAACATGATGCAGGAGCATCTTGCATGGAAAAAGAAAAAAAGAAAAAAAAGAAATTGAAAAAAAATAATAATAATTTTTTTTGGAGAGAGAAAAGTGACGAAAATTAGAGGAGAAATAATAAAAAATAAAAAAGGGGAAAAAAGGAAAAAAGAAAGAAAAAGAGGATTTCTATTTTCGAGGTGCATAGGTGGCATAATAGAAAAAATAAAAAAAATAAATAGTTGTCATTCCATTTATCGAGGTGTGTGGGTAGAATTCTAGAAATTTATGAATATTGTAGAAAGTTATGAATATTGTAGAAAGTTGTGGATAATGTAGAAGGTTGTGAAAGTTGTAGAAGGTTGTGGAGGAATTCTAGAAGCTTGTGGATAAGTCATGTATTGGGTGGTAAGTGACTATTTAAGCAAGGCATATGAGCATTTCTAATCAAGCTCAAGGGGGAAGCTTGAGGAGTAGAAGCTCAAGGAGAAGCTCAAGGGGAAGCTTGAGAAGGAGAAGCTCGAGAAGTGGAAGCTTGGAAAGCTTGGAAAGTTTCAAGGTGTGAAAGCAAAAGTGAAAAGTGAGTGTACCTGAGTCTGTAGACAGAGCGCTGAATGTGAGGCAGTTTACAGCAGGATTGTGATAGACTTGTGAGTGTGTAGACAGAGCGCCGAATGTGAGGCAGTTTACACTTGGATCTTGGATTAAGTTTGTGAGAAAAGCTAGTGATTGCGGTTTAGAAACAAGGAGGTTGCTTGGTGGCTTGTGAGCACAAGTTGAGATCTCAGAGATTTCTACCAGAGTGTGGATTTGGAATAGCTTGGGTTTGGATTGGATCTTGAGAGATCTTGCAAAAATGTTATTATAATTACTATTGGATTTTCAAGTATAATAAAATTGTCTTCATATTGTTGGATTCTTGGTTATGAGCTGGTAAGGGTGGTGTGTCCCTTTTTCAATGGTATTCGAGCATACCTTCGTCAGTGGTATCAGAGCTATATCTACATCAAGTGGTATCAGAGCAGGAGTTCCTGAGTGTACAAGCAGATCGCCAAAGTGTGAGGCAGTTTGTACCAGGACCTTGGTTGGGCAAAGTTTATCAGAGCTTGTGGATTGCAAATCCATTGTCTTAGACTTGTGATGTGGTTCCTGATTGTTTGTGCGAGGTGTCAGGTTGCGATCTGACTTGCAAACAATTTGGTTGTCACAAGGAGCATGGGAAGGATTTTTTGTAGAGGGTTTACGAAGATCTTGGGAGATGGCTCCAAGAGGATTGGACCCTAAGATGATTTCAAAAATCCATGATATAGTGGAGAGGAATTTTTCTAAGATGTTTGCTCAGTTGGATGCTAAAGCTAAGAAGGTCAAGGTGGAAGAGGTTGGTTTTGTTGATCAGTTTGTGGAGTCTGATGCAGAACCTACAGAGCAACTAGAGGTTGTTGCTGAAGATATTCCTAATGTTGTTGATGTTGGGACAGAGGTTGGTTTTCATGATCAATTGGTTGAATCTGACATGGAGATTATGGAGCACTTGGAGGTGGATGATCCAGTTGTTGGAGGTGATTTATGTATTGCAGAGCATCTAGTTGTGAGCAATGAGGTTGTTGGTGTTCAGAGTTTGGCATGTATTGATGGAGATCAACATGTTGGTGCTGATATGGAGTTTGTTGTTGCTGATACAGGGTTTGTTGCTGCTGGTGTGGATTCACTAGGTGTTGATGTGAATGGAAGTTTGGTAATGAAGCATTATGTTCAGTTTGTTTCTGAGGGTGAGCATGCTGATTGGATGGTTGAGATTCGAGTGTTTGATAGAGTAATGCAGATGTGGAAGATTTGCATGGTAGTTTTGTTGTCCCCATTGAGGTGGAAGCCTTTGGTGAAGATGAAGATGGTGGTAGATATTTCTTTTGGCATCAAAGTGTGGGACACACTTTTCTATTTACCGGGGGAGTCTGATGCAGGAGCATCTTGCATGGAAGAAAAAAAAACAAAAAAACAAAAAAAAGAAATTGAGGAAAAAAAAAAAATTTGGAGAGAGAAAAGTGATGAAAATTAAAGGAGAAATAATAAAAAATAAAAAAGAGGAAAAAAGGAGAAAAGAAAGAAAAAGAGGATTTCTATTTTCGAGGTGCATAGGTGGCATAATAGAAAAAATAAAAAAATAAATAGTTGTCATTCCATTTATCGAGGTGTGTGGGTAGAATTCTAGAAAGTTATGAATCTTGTAGAAAGTTGTGGATAATGTAGAAGGTTGTGAAAGTTGTAGAAGGTTGTGGAGGAATTCTAGAAGCTTGTGGATAAGTCATGTATAGGGTGGTAAGTGCCTATTTAAGCAAGGCATATGAGCATTTCTAATCAAGCTCAAGGGGGAAGCTTGAGGAGTAGAAGCTCAAGGAGAAGCTCAAGGGGAAGCTTGAGAAGGAGAATCTTGAGAAGTGGAAGCTTGGAAAGCTTGGAAAGTTTCAAGGTGTGAAAGAGAAGGAGGAAGTGAAGAGTGAGTGTTCCTAAGTCTGTAGACAGAGCACCGAATGTGAGGCAGTTTATAGCAGGATTGTGATAGACTTGTGAGTGTGTAGATAGAACGCCGAATGTGAGGAAGTTTACACTTGGATCTTGGATTAAGTTTGTGAGAAGAGCTAGTGATTGTGGTTTAGAAACAAGGAGGTTGCTTGGTGGCTTGTGAGCACAAGTTGAGATCTCAGAGATTTCTACCAGAGTGTGGATCTGGACTAGCTTGGGTTTGGATTGGATCTTGAGAGATCTTGCAAAAATGTTATTGTAATTACTATTGGATTTTCAAGTATAATAAAATTGTCTTCATATTGTTGCATTCTTGGTTATGAGTTGGTAAGGGTGGTGTGGCCCTTTTTCAGTGGTATTCGAGCATATCTTCGTTAGTGGTATCAGAGTTGTATCTACATCACAACATCATGTTGTTCACTCCACTTGACCAACTTCCTCATTAATTCTTATAGTTTTTCAATTTCATCATTATCTTGACTCTCTAAATTTATATCTTATCTTCTCTCTTCCTCTTTTTCTTATTCTATCAATGGAACTAGAAATCCAAATGCTTTATTCCATATCAAAATTCTTTACTTTTCAAACTTTATCTTATTTATTCTTCAAAATTTTATATGCCCTTATTTTTGGTACAAATTTCTTTGCAAAATCTCTTAGGGAAATTGATATATGTGTCTTCCCTAAATTGGGCATAGTTTGGGCCAATGTTATCTCTCTTATTTTTCTTTCAGTGGACAATGCCTACTTTCACTTTGAATCTAATTTATTACACAAATATTTAGGAATACACTTTCTTAATTTAATAGGTGTATATCATGTCTAGCATGGCTTTTTCTATTTCTCCCTAATCTTCTTTATTCAAATATTCATATTTTATTTTCTTTATACCTACTATGCTAGTTGAGTATTGAATATTTTCATATACCTAATTAATTGTCATTAGAGGCTATTTGATGAGAATTAGTTTTGTTCTAGGCCTCTTTGGTAGGCACTTCTCAAATGGTTTCTTTAGATTATTTCCTTTTAGGTATACTTTTACTTGTTTTGGTAGTTGGGGGCTATGTTTCCTTGGACCCTATTATTATCCTCCTCTTTGGCTCAAGTTTAGGAGGTGTAACTACCTTCTTCACATTCTTCTTTAGGTCATTCTTGACCTTAGGATTGACAATGATGATTTTTTTTTTTTTTGGGTTCCTTGGGCTCAATAAAAAGTAGCTCTTTTCCCTTGGATTCATTATCTTCTTCTTCTTCTTCATAAGATTCTTCATCTTGACCTTTTTCCTCTATTGTTTGCAATGTTTCTTTTCCAAGCTTTTCCTCAAAATCTTCTATCATCTACTTTCATTTCTTTTCCATCTTGGACACTTTGGTTTCCATCAACATTGTAATCCTACCTAAATCATAATTGTTAAAGGGTTTGATATTCTTGTCTATTTCTTCAGATAAAAAAGCACTAATTGTTGCAGTGATCTCATCCACATTTAGTTCATATTGCATTGGCCTTGACCATACAGCCCTGGTTAATACTACCCGTGTAGATGTATAATCTATATATCTACAATGATACACATATCTTTATAGTAGTAATCCACCATCGATTGTGGAATCCTCATTATGTTTTTCATTTTACCCTTAAACTCAACAAACTAGTTATCCATGATTGTTTGAAAAAATTCACCTAAGTTTTCAATGAAAACATTGTTTTTCTAAGTAAATGCCCTATTGTTATCTGATAAAATTATCCAAAAAGTAGGAAATAAATTATGCACATAGAAAAATATGCAAACTAGCCAAGATCCAAAATTACAAGAAATGTTCTTGGCCTTTTAAATTGCTGCAAGATTTTTTCATAGTTTTAGCTATTGCAACTTGGCCAGGTTATAACTATGATCTTTCTTTACAATTTTGTAATCAAGGTTGAGTATAATGCAAGAAACATTGTTCATTCAACTTGACTGATATAGGTTTTGTGCAATTATAGGCACTACAAATTCAATAATTGGCTCTTCAATTCCATCTATGGACATTACTCAACCTTTCTACTTGGCCTTTGTTTGATCCTCTACAATGTTCTTTATTGCACATCTCATATTTTTTACTCTATCCACTATGGGATAACTAGTAACTTGATGAATGATTTCTTTATTGATCTTTATGGTCAACCTTCCAACAATAATTACATGTCATATACTTGGCTTAGTAAAATATTTATCCATTCTACCCTAAAATCCTTTGGAAAATTTAGGGCACAATTAAGCTCCTTTTTGGAAAAAATATTATTTTTATCTTTCAATATACCATTATCACATAGCTTTTCATTAGCAACTCATAATTCATAGTCTCCAATTTCTACAATCTTTCCCATATAGCATGATAGACCATCGTGAACCATTAACACTCTAGGTAGAATCGATGATAGGGCATCACATGCATCTCCAGTCATCATAATGTTAGGGTATGCAAAAAAATTGGGTGGAGGATATTCTTCATTCTTTACAATGTGTGTGTTTCTCTCCTTCAACATTTATTTCCTAGATACATATGTAGTGGATGCCATATCAAAACTAGAGTTTAAACCAATTTACTTCAACAATTTTTAAACAACTTATCTTCCCACTATAAACCTTACTTTCTTTGCTCTTCATATATTTTTAATGACACATTTTGATTCGCTTGTTCTTTTGTTAGAAGTGCCCTAGTCACCTTTGAATTTCCTATGTGCACTAAAATTGCTTAGTAGACAAAAATGAGCATTAAAATTTAATATATACCTTCAAATTGTCAAATTAGCTCTATATTAAATACATTGTACTAAGGTAGGTATATTATAGTTTTCCTGGACTTCACATAGCATTATGTTCACACTTCATCCCTTTCAATACTCAATTGTTACTACTTGGCTCGGTCAATATATTACCTTGGTTTTGTAAGAATGTTACATTCATATGACATCTTTTGATTGCTATAGAGCATAAAGTTAAATTTCATCATCTATTATGAATGCAAATTATTTTTCTTAATTCTTCCCTTAGATCTATCCCAATTCATCTTGTTTCATGCATATATGGACTTTTAATCATTTTTCTTGTTAGGAACTAATATGTGACTTGTCATTCAAGTGTACAATTCCTTACATGTATGATCTTTTCATAGTTGAATGTGGTGTGATCACCTAATCCATTGGATTGGGTGATCTCATCTTCACTTGATTTGCTACTTTCATCTCCTACTTATTTTTCTAGGTTTGATTCATCTCTTTCTTTTTTATTTCGATTCCAACTTTTGTTTTTCCTATGTTGTGATCATTGTTTCGTGTTAGTGCTTGAGTACTATAGTTCTTAATAACATGTCCAACCTTGTGACAACTAAAACAAACTAAACTTCTATTCAACCATTTATCATAATTATTTTTGAAATGTGTCCTAATGCAATTCTTTTGAATGCCACCATACTCTCAATAATAATGACAATTAGACCATCTGGTATAATCTCAATTATAAGAGTTACCTTTCTTAGGTGCATGTGCTTGCTTCTTAGATGTCCAGTTGGATTTTGCCTTGGATCTATATTCTTGAGATTTATTTCCATATTTTTGACAATTGTAGAAATGTCCTTTAAATATAGGTGCAATAGGTACTTCATTAAACTTTATCCTAGAATCATGTGCTTAGTGTCCTTATTTCTTATAGTTAAAACACTTACCCATAAACTTAGGTTTAGGATTTTGCATACTAGTCTTGTTCCTAAAAATATTTTCTCTATGTCCCACATTGCCACAATGATGACATGTAGACTTTCCTTTAGGATTTACATTTTTTCATTCTCCACTCTTGGATAATTCACCTTCTTTAGTAGATGAGTAGTTCTTGATGTTTTCTAATTGAGAAATTTCATTGGATGACCTTAGTTATCACATTAGTTCTTTAAATTATCTTATAGCTTCACTTAGTTTATTTATCCTTTCTAGTAGTTCTTTGTCAAATATTAATTCATTTATGATTTGGTGACTTTCTGATATCATATTTTCAATCTGCATGTCTTTTCTATTTAGTTCCTTAGTAGTAAGTATCAATTTATTTATCATTTCTAACTAAGTGTTTGTAATATTTAGCACATATAAGGACCATTTCTTGAGTTGTATATCCATTTTTCTTTTGTCTTCTTCAATCATGACTTTGTATTCTTCACCTTTCTTCTTTCTTTCATACTTTTGAACAACCTCACTAATTGTATTCCATGCTGTCTCTTCAACCCTCTAATTTCTTCATTCAAAATGTCATTTTTCTCTACTAGGGTATGTGTACGATCATGGTGTACCAAACTATGGCCTTAAGTGGCAGTGAAAAATTAGCAAATCAGGGTTATGTCAACTTGACACATAATTTTAAAGTGGTTATGGACTTTATATCAAAAAGTTGTAAGAAAATAATTTGTAGGAAATTGAATTTAGTTTCTAAAATACTAGGCCTTATCTAGAGAAAAAAATAATTGATTGGTCAAAAGTTTTGATTTTAATGCAGTACTACAAAAATTTTAGGGCAAAAATAAAAATTAGGTGTATGTCTGACCACCTTAATCAAAATCAAATGATAATATATTTTTAATATAATTATAGATATAAAAAGTAGACTCATGCTCATATTTGATGCATATTTTCAGGTATTTTTATTTCAAATAAATAATTAAATAAGAATATTCTACCAAAACGTTTTCAGAAAAAAAAACTCACGTGTCTAACCACCTTAACTAATAAAAAATTTTACCAAATTTTATTTTTACTATACTAGGTGAAGCATAGAATTGACACAACTTTTAGATTTAAAAAATGTTATACCATTTGAAAGTTATAACTATTTCTCAATTAGTATGTCAATCAGCACTTTATGACAATCTTCATTGAAAATTAACTAAAAAATACTTATCGAACTCAAAATTTGATAGCAATTATATCGGTGGAATCTCGAGAGTGATATTAAAAAACCCTTTTCATTTCATTCAATTTTGATCAAAATAACATTGTTAAATGGCTACCCGTAGTCTAAGTGTCACTAAAACCCTTCTCAAACACTTTTTTTGAGTTCACCGAATAGGCTTGGTAAATACAAGGCCTAATTGGATATCCGATTTAAAATGGAGAAATACCCATATTTGGAGGGAAATTTCAAAAGGGAGATTGTTTTGAATTTTAAATTTTGAGGGAGACAAATTTAGAAGGAAATAAACCTAAGGAGGTAACTTTAGACAGTTTTAGAGGAAATTTATTTTGTGAAAGTGTGGACATTAATATTATTATTATTATTATTATATTATAGTAATATGTATGATTATTATTATTAAATAAAATATAGTTCTAAATATAATATAGTGATATATATGATATATATTATTATTATTAAATTTATAATCTAGTAATATATATGATTATTATTATTATATAATCTAATAATATATTATTATTATATTAAAATATACAATATAAAATAATTATTAAATATAATATTGTACCTTCAACCCATATGAAGAATTCTAATATGTCCCTAGGGGTCCTAGGACCCCTAGGGATATATGTCATCATGTAATGGGTTGAAGGGGGTCATAAGTCACCCTATGACCCCTTTCAACCCATATGAATGATTCTAATATGTCCCTAGGGGTCCTAGGAAGCCTAGGGACGTATGTCATCATGTAATGTGTCGAAGCGGGTCATAGGTCACCCTATGACCTAGGACCCGTAGGAACATATGTCATCATGTAATGGGTCGAAGGGGCTCCTATGACCCCCTTCGACCCATATGAACGATTCTAATATGTCCCTTGGGGTCCTAGGACCCCTAAGGACAAATGTCATCATGTAATGGGTCAAAGGGGGTCATAGGTCACCCTATGACCACCTTTAACCCATATGAAGGATTTTGATATGTTCCTAGGGGTCTAAGGACCTCTACGAACATATGTCGTCATGTAATGGGTTGAAGGGGGTCATAGGTCACCTTATGAACCCCTTCGACCCATCTAAAGGATTGTGATTATGATATGTTCCTAGGGGTCCTAAGACCCCTAGGGACATATGTCATCATGTAATGGGTCGAAGGGGGTCATAGGTCACCCTATGACCCCCTCTAACCCATATGAAGGATTGTGATATGTGATATGTTCCTAGGGGTTCTAAGACCCCTAGGGACATATGTCATCATGTAATGGGTTGAAGGGGGTCATAGGTCACCCTATGACCCTCTCTAACCCATATGAAGGATTGTGATATGTCCCTAGGAGTCCTAGGACCCCTAGGGAGAAACGTCATCATGTAATGGGTCCAAAGCCCTTCGACCCATATAAAGGATTGGGACATGTCCCTAGGGGTCATATGACCCGTAGGGAGAAATGTCATCATGTAACATGTCAAACGGAGTCATATGTCACCCTATGACCCCCTTTGATCCATATGAAGGATTGTGATATGTTCTTAGGGGTCCTATGACCCCTAAGGAAAAATGTCATCCTGTAATGGGTCGAAGGCGGTCATATGTCACCCTATGAACCCCTTTGACCCATATGAATGATTGTGATATGACCCTAGGGGTCTTAGGACCCCCAACGACATATGTCATCATGTAATGGGTTGAAAGGGGTCATAGGTCACCCTATGACCCCCTTTGACCCATATGAACGATTGTGATATGTCCCTAGGGGTCCTAGGACCCCTAGTGACATATGTCATCATGTAATGGGTCGAAGGGGGTCATAGGTCACCCTATGACCCCCTTCGACCCATATGAATGATTATGATATGTTAGTAGGGGTCCTAGTACCCATAGTGACATGTCATCATGTAATGGGTCGAAGGGGGTCATAGGTAACCCTATGACCCCCTTCGACCCATATGAATGATTGTGATATGTCCCTAGGGGTCCTAAAACCCCTAGGGACATATGTTGTCATGTAATGGGTCAATCAAAATTATAGGTCACCCTATGACCCCCTTCGATCCATATGAATGATTGTGATATGTCCCTAGGTTTCCTAGGATCCCTAGGGACATATGTCAACATGTAATGGGTCGAAGGGGTCATAATTCACCCTATGAACCCCTTCGACTCATATGCATGATTTTCATATGTGCCTAGGGGTCTTAAGACCCCTAGGGACATATGTCCTAATGTAATGAGTCGAAGGGGGTCATAAAGTTTGACCCATATGAACGATTGTGATATGTCCATATGGATGCTAGGACCCCTAGGGACATATGTCATCATGTAATGGGTCAAAGGGGCTCATAGGTCACCCTATGACTGCCTTCGATCCATATGAACGATTGTGATATGTCCCTAGTGGTCCTAGGATGCCCAGGGACATATGTCATCATGTAATGGGTCGAAGGGGGTAATTGGTCACCGTATGACCCCCTTTGACCCTTTTCAATGATTGTGATATGTCCCTAGGGGTCCTAGGACCCCTAGGAACATATGTTGTCATGTAATGGGTTGAAGGGGGTTCTAGGTCACCATATGACCCCCTTCGACCCATATGAACCAGTGTTATATGTCCCTAGGGGTCCTAGGACCCCTAGGGACATATATTTTCATGTAATGGGTCAAAAGGGATCATAATTCACCCTATGACCCCCTTCTACACATATGAACAATTATAATAAGCCCCTAGGGGTCCTAGGACCCCTAGGGACATATATATTAATATATATATATTATATTTATAGATTATAATACTAATAACATAATATATTATTATATATTAATAAAATAGGTCATAATAATAATAATATTTATTAATAACACACACACACATATATATAATATTACATTATTATATTTAATAAAAATATAGTAAAAATAATAATAATATAATATAATAATATATAATATATTTATAGATTATAATAAGAATAACATAATATATTATTATATATTAATTGATTATATGTTATATATTTACCTTATATTGTTATATATATAAAATATATTATAATATATCTTTAGATAGTAATATAACTCAAATAATTGATAACTCACAAACTATAACCTATATTCATTTTTCCCTCCAAAATCTTCTTGTGGCATATGAAATATCTGATATCTGATTTCAAATTAGATATCCGATATAACTGGCATCATTTTCCAACATATTCCCTATCCCTGCAGACCCAACAACATCACTTTTTGAGGTTTGTTTTCATAGGTTTAACAAAAAGTCATATTTTGGGGCCCAACCAATCGACAAAAGTTTGAAAATATAACCCTAGGTGTCTGATATTGTCATCTGAATGGGGAGCAACAGTCATCAAAAGGCTAAATGCAAAATGAATTTATTCAATGAAGACATTATGGCATATAAGGAAAGGGAAAAAATGGAACACCAAAAAAAAAAAGACAAGGTATGTGAAATATCAGTCAAGTTGATGATGAATTAGTCAAAGGCAAAATCATAGAGTCAAATAATGAATATGTACAATTGGTGAATGAAAATGTATTTATTGAAAATGATAATGTCAGAATTGAAAATTTAGACAATGAAAATATTGAGGATGAAATGCTATTAGGCCATAATGCAAATTGAATAATTGACCATGTCAAACATGAAAATGCACAGGAACCTAATGCACAAGAACCTTACATATCTCCTAATTATAATCAAAATAAAGGTTCTAGAACACCAAAATGGATAATTGAAATTGAGGAAATGATTATTACCAGTTTGGAACGGAAAAAATTAGAAAGAACCATTTGGTTATGGGCTTCAAGACTATATAAGATGTTTTTTGGCAACAAGACAGTGGTGGATCAATGTCAACTTTTCATGCACTTATTAAAGATCCAAAAGATTAGACCTATGCTTTTCAAATTGAAGATTCATGTCCATAAAAAGTTGGAACAAAATGCCATTATTGTGAAAAATCTTTTCAGTGCTCTCAATAGCATTGGGAACAATAGTAGGGAGAAGGATAACAGAGCTGCTCGAAGGGTTATTACAACCTCTTTGGTAAGTCATGATTTGAGAAATGGTAGATATATGAGACAAACTTGTATTTGTATATGAGCAATGTTAGTATGCTAATAGAAACCAAATTTAAATAAAGCTTCTACAAACTAAACAAAATTCATAAACTTCAAGATAGACTAAGATGAACTCTCAATTGAGAATATGAGCCATTAATGGACTCTCTCAATAAGAAGCTCTCTTTTTGAGTAGCTTTATCTAAATTGATATGATGTATGCTCAATATGCTTCCAAAGGCTTCAATGGATGATTGTGGATTTTTAGTGTGGATAGATGGCTTTAGTATGGATTTGGCTTCTCAAAATGGCATTATGACTTTAATTCATGGATTGTGTTATTTTGCAAAGGGGAAGGATCCAATTTATAGGCAAGAGGCTTGACGGATTGAGGGCTAAGATGCAAAGATGGGAAAAAGCTCATGGAGGGCTCAGATTTCATGAGAAGAGAGCACATGGATTGTGCTTCCTTATAGCCAATCAAGGAGTGACACATGTCACATGGTGAGAGGATGGAGGAAAGGGGAAGGATGAGTCAACAAAGGAGGCTCAAGGGATAAAATATTCATAAAGACCCTCATAATGACTTGTAAGAGCAATAAAAGGGCTTGTAAGAGTCATTTATGACCTAGTGGACTTCATAAAGTTTAATGGTTGAGATATTTTGAGGGTGATGAGAGAAATTTCCACTTGAACTTGATTAGGAAGGTTTTAAGCTTGCTTAGGCTTGTGCAAATGATTAGAGGATGGATTAGGATGGTTTAGGATTAGCTTAGGGATAGGCGAGTGGATGGCATTTAATGAGGGTGGGTGAAGCAGGAGATATTTGTTAACTTTGGCTTGGGTTAGTAAGTCTTAACCCATGTTTAGAGAATGTGACAAGGTTAGGAGGGGATTAGGATTAGGTTTAAAGACATCTTCTAGAAGAGTCTAGACTTTGGATGAGGATAAAGACTTTCTAGAAGAGTCTAGAACTTCTTAGGATGAGGATAAATTAGATTTTTAGGAAATAAATAAAATTTTATTTATTTCAAGGGTTTGGGTTGAGGAGATATTTATTAAAACTTTTTTAATAAACATGAGGATTAATATTTAATCTTAATTAAATATTTTGAGTTGGGATTAAGGGTAGGAAATGATGGGATTAGCCTTTAATTAAAATTAAAGAAGGATTAGAAGATTTTGGAAGAGGTTAGTGGTCTTAAGGAAATTGGCCAAGTTTTGGGCAAATTTTTTTATTTATTTTGGGTTTTTGGTCAATTTATTAATTAAATAATTAATAAATAAGGAAATAATGTTTAAATAAGATTTAAACATTTTTGGGAGGGATTCCTTAATTAAATATTTTTAATTAAGATAAAGGGATTTAATGGCATAAAAATTAATTAATTAATTAATAAATGATGATGTCATCAGGGATTTTTTCAAAAAGTAAAAATACTTTATTTTTTAAAGGATTTTTAGGTGTCTACATTTTGCCCCTTTTTGATGTGATGCTGCAAGTGGCATGACATCAAAGATAAGAAAATAAGATGCCCAAGGATAGAGCAGAAGAGGAGGGAATGGACTGTGAGATGCCCCCTCAAGAAGGCAGCGGGGAGAGAGAGCGAGGCTCAGTGGCTTCTTGAAAAATACAAGAATTTGGGATGAGCAAGGAGACTCAAATTGGCTTAAGAGAAGAGGT
This sequence comes from Cupressus sempervirens, assembly GCA_028749045.1. Classification (NCBI taxonomy): domain Eukaryota; kingdom Viridiplantae; phylum Streptophyta; class Pinopsida; order Cupressales; family Cupressaceae; genus Cupressus; species Cupressus sempervirens. The sequence goes on from CM053789.1 coordinate 335,309,282, forward strand.
TTAGTTAGCTCAAACTCTCACTACGGGAGAATGATAAAGGGAGAATCAGAGGCACAAGAGGAAGCAAGCTTAAGATCTCAGGGATTGCAGAGGATGAAGGAGCAGAGTGCTATAAAAGGAATCTAGGATGGGGAGATGGATGAGGGGATTAAAAAGCTGATGCAATAGGATTTTAAAGAGTTAGATTGGCGGAAGATGGGTTTTGGAGATCCCTAGGACTAGGATTCTGGATCTCGAAAGATGAGGCTTGGTGGGTTGATTTGGATTGGTGGATCCCTAAGACTAGGATTGTGGATCCCTAAAGCTAAGAGTGATGAGTGATTCAAAGAGATACTGATGCATCAGCTGGGGTAGGAGAGATGGATGTTGGATATGGATGGGGGATAATGGAGATGAAGGAAAACAATTGAAGCTTTTTGAGCGGGGGGATACTTCAAAGAGAAGTACCACCATGTAGTTGAGCACTAAATTTGCTATAGGACTATTGGTTAATTGCCAAGGTTACCAAGAACATCAAGGCCTTTTCACCAATCGTCCAAAGGACTGACAAACTAACTTAAAACAAACACACAAGGATTGCCCCAGCATCACACATGAATCCTAGAGGAAGCAGCGTGGAAACGACATTGGAGAACCCACAAGCAGAAAAGAAAAACAAATGAAAGACCTGATCAAGACCTTACGCTCTAATTGCCCCATTCGCAGCATACCATGATATGGAAGATCGTGGCAACTTTGAGGAGGGAATAAGGAGATTGCTTGGAAAAGATACTTCAAGACCCAAAAGGGAAGATCCCAAATCAAAAGAAAGTGAAAATTCAACACGAGATGGGTAGGAAAAGGTACTAACGGACCAAGATCAGACATGAGGAAAGCTATATCCTGCAAGGACCTATTGGAGAGCACCAAAGCTGGTGGTTTTGGATGAGTGATGCGTCTGGCAAGTTGAACTAAGAAAGATAGTACTTTGGTGATAGAAAATCTAGCTAAAGGATGCATTGGAATAGCTAACCAAGATGTGCGATGGGTGCAAGATGCTGATCAAGGATGAATTGACACAAACGCTGGATAGATGCAATGGTACTAAGCTAAAGAGGATGTACAAGCTGAAAAATGAAGATATTTACAAGCGAGCTAATCAAGATATGGTACAAGCTAATGGACCAATGATAGGGATGATACAGATGGATAAAAAGCTTAGGATGAGAGGATAGCGGGATGGCTCAATTTGGTGCAAGAGGCAGAAGCTAAGGATGAGGTGATAACGAAAGATATGGATTTGACAAGATGCATCCAATGATGATGAGAGATTTTGTGACCAAGGATAGCTAGAGGAGCAGGATGAGATGGCTGGATAGGATGGTAGATAGCTAGGATTATGATGGATATAAAGAGATGACATTGGGTTTGCATGAGGATAGCCTAGAGCTAGATACCAATGACAAGGGAGGATGGACAAGACAAGATCTCCAAGGAATATAGTGCCCCCAATCAGAAGATAACATGCGGAAAGAGGTCTTATGATGGATGTGATAGGATTGAAGCTAGAATGAAAAAAGATGAAGGGGCTAGGGAGATGGATGATAGCTGAGATGATGGGGTGAGGTTGCAGAAGATAAGTGGATAGTGATAGATAAAAGCTGGAGGATGAAAGATAGGTGGATAGTGATAGATAAAAGCTGGAGGATGAAAGATAGATGGATAAATTGGAAGATGGAGATGGATGGCAAGATGTGACCAAAAGCATGAGGATGATAGGCTAAGCTGGGGATGGCTAGATTATGCATGATGCTTGTTTGCCAAGTTTTCATCATGGTACTTGTCCAAGACGCTTGAATTGCCAAGTTTTCACCAGTGGACACTTTATTTTTCTTTACTTTTTTTTGAATTTTTGACTTTGGACTTAGCTGGAATGATTTTGGCTTTCTTTAGCTATTTTGGCTTTTTTGGGATTTTTCACTAGCTATTGGAATGTTCAATTTTGTTGCTAGTTGTTGGTACATCGGATGTGTGATTTATGCAATAGATTGGATTAGATGGGATTGATGGTAAGAGATGGAGGGATGAAAAGGTTGGAAAGGAGCATGAGATGGGGATTCTTGCAAGAGCAACATTGGCACATGTTGGAACAGGTGTGAAAAGAGCATATGGGGGATAGATGGTAGATGCGGGCGTGATGGAGGATTTGTGGAAGCATGCTTGGGGATATAGGCACCCAAGATGGAGTTAGGAGATGGGGGACATGAGTCACTAGATGGGGGATTAGCAATGGTGGATGCCATTATGCATTGGGTTTCAACTTTTTTCTTGGGGATCCACATGGTTTTGGATTTTCTTTTCATAGGCTTTTGCATTGTTTTGCATTCTTTGATTGGATTTTGCCTTTTTGGAGTATCTCTTTTAGAATAGACATATGATTGCCTAGGATGTGGATTTTTAGCTTTATGCATTTTGAAGTTGGCATTTACATTGTTATGGTAAGCTTTGGGAAGATGGTTAGGAGAAGCTTTGTGATATGGAGAGGATATGAAAGAGCATGTAGGGGGATGATGATGGATGATGTGCCCTGATATGTGCCTTTGTTGATCTTGCATAGGAATGGATGGAATAGGATTTTTATGATGGCTAATAGGAGGATGGAGGATGGTAGATTTTGGGACATAGGGACCCAAAATGGATTTAGCGGATGAAGGGGGGATATGGTAGGTTTTTTTGGGTTGCAAAGATGGTGGAGGGGGGATGACATAAGATTTCTTGAAGGAGTGATGGGAGGCTGGCATGGTGGGCTTGGAGATAGGCTTGGTTTGGGGGTGTGGTGTACCAACACCTTTAGATGGTGAGCCTTTGGATACATATCCAAGACCATGAAATCCTAGATTTTTTTGTGCAATAATAGGCTCTCTGATTCCTTGCTCTTGTGGTCCTAAACCTTGACCTTGATAATGCCATCGATTGAGCATTTGAACAAGCTGAGGAAAATTTTTGCTTGCAGAAAATGGTAGAAGTGATTTATTAGGTGTATTGCAATGGGGAGATACTGTTCTTAATTCTTCTGCTGAGAGAGGGCCACCGTGGATGAATGTAAGTGAACCAAGAGGGTAGATTATAGATGGTGGAATAGCTTGGATAGGTGGTAATATGGAAGCATGGAGCGAGGGAGATGGAAGGATAGGATCTTGATGTAGCTGGTGGGATGACAAGATATCTTGTAGTGGAGGAGATATGGCTCGAGGTTTTGGAGATGGATGAGATGGTGACTACACTATGGATGGAAGACATGGTACGATGATATCTTCATTTATGCTTTGGGGGATGTCAACATGCTTTTGGGCAGGATCTTGATAGGATTGGTTTGGAGTGGATGGTGCGATAGGAGGTGAAGGGATGGATTCTTCAAAGGCAGCAGATGGATAGATGGGAGATTCAGTAGTGGAGATGGGTGAGTAGAAGATGGATGCATAAGGGTCATTACGAGAGATTTGGGAAATGCTTGGAGGCGATGTGGATAGGATTTGGAGGGATTTGATAGGTGGTGGGATTTTGATGCTTGTGGGAAGTGGAAGGATTTTAAGCAATTTGATGGATGGTATGGGGATGATAGCTATGGGAGATGGAGGTGATAATATAGATGGGGAAGCTTCATCACTGACTACTTCACATGGTTGGATTAGATGACATGGCTTATCAACTGTTGGAGGCAAATTTTCTTGTATTTCCTCTAGGAGATTCCTTGGAGACTCGTGTGTCGAAGGTGGAGGTGGATTGACAAGAATAGCTAGTGTGATGTGGGTGGAAGATTTGAAGCTTGGTTGATGGGGTGATGGAGGGGAAGCTAGAATATCAGATTGCATGACTAGATAGTTCGGAATAACTCTTGGATTTTGGGGGATGCTTGGGGGAATGTTTCTAAGGCTTTCAATATACCCGTCATAGTCAAAAAGATTTTCATCATCATTGGAATAGGAGGTGGCGGGAGCAAGGACAATGCGACCAAACACATCATGATAGGATTGGTACTTCATGCTTTGATGATGAGTTTGATGGGGATGGGGTCTTGCATATGGATGAACATGGAAGCTAATGGTTGGATTTGGGTTAAGAACAGATTTTGGATTGGCTGATGAAAGATTTCCTAGGGAGAGTCAAAGTTGCATGAAAGACCTAAGGAGGATTGGCTGGAGATTTTTGGCATTCCTGTGGATGGAAGACTTCATGGGCATGCTGTCAAAAAGTGAGAGTTTTGCTTTCCTATGCACTAGATTGGTGGAGATTGTGTCGACCTAAGAATAGACTAATGATCCTATGGGCATGACACGAGATTGATCACTTGTGGATCTCAACCTTTAGCTCATGGTGATGAGGGATAACAGGTGACAAAGCTAGATTACCCTAGAAAAAGCTCTGTCAAAAGGATAACCGTGGTGAGACTGGTGGATTGGTCGGATTGATTGGATAACAAATTCTAGTAGAATGACAACAACTCTCTAAAGGCTTGGGTGTGATTTTGGATTGGGTTTCTAGCTAGCTAGGGGGGGATGATTTGGAGAGACTTTGGATTTGGGATTGTTCTAAAGCAAGGAACTAGATAGATTCGGTTGCAGTGGGGGAGCTTGGATGATTTTTTCATGAGGCAGTGACTATGCTAAGTATGCCTTGAGCTGGGAGATTTCTTCTTTTTTGGGATTTTGACCAAAGTTGGCAAACATTCATTTAAAATCTATGAACAAACAAGCAGACAAAATTTTGGAGCAAGCATGTCAAACACACCAACATCCTAGGAAGCTTTCTACAAGGATGAAATTTGTTATAGCTAGGGAGTCTTCGATATACGCAATGTACGTGAAGCCCAAATCCGTAGATAAAACCAAAAATATGTCACACAGCCGAGAGGAGCGGTAACCCATTTCTCCTCTTTCACTTCTCAAGGGTATAAAGTTCCTTGAGGCTTAGCCCGAGTGAAAAGATCTTGATTCCAAGAGAGGTGTCTTTGGATTCAACTCCCAATTTTTATACTCCGCCGGAACGCTGGAGTTGAGGTCGCCCCAAGGGGTGATGAAATCCCCAAGAAGGCCTCCTAAAAAGTGTAAAACAAGACCACATACATGATCTTGGGCTTTAAGAGACACGCGTTTATTCCAATTGATGATTTAGATTTTGTAAGCTATGATTGAAGACACTTGTGATTATGGCATACAATGTTCATTCCAATTTGACAACATCGTCAGCATAATGAAAGTCGAGATATCGTCAACATAAGAAATGCGAGCATCATTGAAAATGCATCCAAACCATGCAATGTTCATTGATTGTTAGGCATTCAAGATTGAGTGTGAGTTTGTTTTAAGCCCAAAACAAAGATGTGTGAAACTTGATTGCCAAGCGCGCGCCCAGAGGCTCTCCACGTCAGTTGTTGTTCAATTTTAGTGCCCAAACTTGAAGTGTGATCGATTTAATCTAGAGTTTTGATCATTTAAGAATTTTGATAAATTTAAAGCAAACATTCAAAGACCAAGTGAGTGAGTTAGATTGTGGAACATTTAACACCTTTTTCATGTAGACCCATCCCCATAAATGGCGCTGAGATTGCAACCAATGGTTAATATTTGATGGGTGATTAGAAAAGAGGTGAGTCCAAGGAACTACTCAAATTGATTTTTGAAAATTTGTATTTTAACTTAACAAAGTTTCTTAAATGTCCAAAAATCAAACTTTACCTAGATTGCATGTGGAAAAGAGATTTGTTTTGTTCAATTTTTAGAAGCTCCAAATGAAGTGTTTGATATTGCAATGGTTAATTGATCCTTGGCATTCAAGATTGGATTTTTTGTTTTAATCATGCATTCAAGAAAAATTTGATTTTAATCCATGGTATTCCAGAGTGTGTTTAGCAACATGCATTCAAAGACAAGTGATTAAACATTCAAGTTTTTTCCTTTGAGCATTCAAGATTGAGATTTTGTGTGTTGTTTTAAGAACTTTGAAGTGCTTTGTTTTAACCTTAGATCATTCAAGATTTTTTTGGACTCAAAAGTGAAAATGAATCTTTGGACTTTGCTTTTCATTCAAGATTTTGTGTTCTAGTTTGCATGTTTTAAGCCCAAAAATGATATTCCTAGATTGTTTTGATGCATGAAAAACCTAAGAAACATTAAAGATTTTGCAACAAGACATTTTTTTGGAACAAATAACAAAAGTTTTAGGACTCTTAGTTTTCATGAGATTTTTAAAAGAACTTTAAAACATTTTCAAATGAGGTTCATTTTATCCTTGATTGATGCTTTGAGTTTGATTTAGATTTTAGTGTGCACTTAGTGTTGATTTTGAACCTTTTGAAATGGAAACTTGAAGTTCTTTTTAAATTCCCAAAAATGAAGTGTTCCTAACTTTGCATGAATGCATCTAAAACCTTGATGTTGCAAGGATGCAAATGATTAGATTGGTTATGTTTCACTTGTTAAAAGATTTTTTCTTTTTTGCAAATTTTTAATTTTTTAATGGATTTAAGTATGATTTGGGGGTTCATTTTAAGCACTAAAAAGAAGTGTGTATGATGTTGCTTCCTTAAAAAAAAAATGGCCAAGATCTCCCACAAGAAGAAGAAGAAGAAGTATATGGAATAAGAAGAATATAGACAAGAAGAGGAAGAAGAATTCCAAGTGCTTTGTCCACCTATAAGCTTGAAAAATCTGCAAATACTATGAGATAGACTATGAGTTCCTTTGTCTTCTTCATGCTCATGTGGACCTAAAAAACCAATTTATACAATCCTACCAATCACAAAAACAAGCAAAATTAGCCAAAATCAGCAAATGACATATAAAACTTGACTAAAAAAGCTAATGAAGATGACCCATGCGGGGTCCTACCGGGCGTGCCAAAATGTATATGAGCAATGTTAGTATGCTAATAGAAACCAAATTTAAATAAAGCTTCTACAAACTAAACAAAATTCATAAACTTCAAGATAGACTAAGATGAACTCTCAATTGAGAATATGAGCCATTAATGGACTCTCTCAATAAGAAGCTCTTTTGTTGAGTAGCTTTATCTAAATGGATAGGATGTATGCTCAATATGCTTCCAAAGGCTTCAATGGATGATTGTGGATTTTTAGTGTGGATAGATGGCTTTAGTATGGATTTGGCTTCTCAAAATGGCATTATGACTTTACTTCATGGATTGTGTTATTTTGCAAAGGGGAAGGATCCAATTTATAGGCAAGAGGCTTGAGGGATTGAGGGCTAAGATGCAAGGATGGGAAAAAGCTTATGGAGGGCTCAGATTGCATGAGAAGAGAGCACATGGATTGTTCTTCCTTATAGCCAATCAAGGAGTGACACATGTCACATGGTGAGAGGATGGAGGAAAGGGGAAGGATGAGTCAAAAAAGGAGGCTCAAGGGATAAAATCTTCATAAAGACCCTCATAATGACTTGTAAGAGCAATAAAAGGGCTTGTAAGAGTCATTTATGACCTAGTGGACTTCATAAAGTTTAATGGTTGAGATATTTTGAGGGTGATGAGAGCAATTTCCACTTGAACTTGATTAGGAAGGTTTTAAGCTTGCTTAGGCTTGTGCAAATAATTAGAGGATGGATTAGGATGGTTTAGGATTAGCTTAGGGATAGGCAAGTGGATGGCATTTAATGAGGGTGGGTGAAGTAGGAGATATTTGTTAACTTTGGCTTGGGTTAGTAAGTCTTAACTAATGTTTAGAGAATGTGACAAGGTTAGGAGGGGATTAAGATTAGGTTTAAAGACATCTTCTAGAAGAGTCTAGACTTTGGGTGAGGATAAAGACTTTCTAGAATAGTCTAGAATTTCCTAGGATGAGGATGAAGACTTTCTAGAAGAGTCTAGAACTTCTTAGGATGAGGATAAATTAGATTTTTAGGAAATAAATAAAATTTTATTTATTTCAAGGGTTTGGGTTGAGGAGATATTTATTAAAACTTTTTTAATAAACATGAAGATTAATATTTAATCTTAATTAAATATTTTGAGTTGGGATTAGGGGTAGGAAATGATGGGATTACCCTTTAATTAAAATTAAAGAAGGATTAGAAGATTTTGGAAGAGGTTAGTGGTCTTAAGGAAATTGGCCAAGTTTTGGGAAAAAAATAAATTTGTTATTTATTTTGGTTTTTTGGTCAATTTATTAATTAAATAATTAATAAATGAGGATATAATGTTTAAATAAGATTTAAACATTTTTGGGAGGGATTCCTTAATTAAATATTTTTAATTAAGATAAAGGGATTTAATGGCATAAAAATTAATTAATTAATTAATTAATTAATTAATTAATAAATGAGTATGTCATCAGGAATTTTTTCAAAAAATAAAAATACTTTATTTTTTAAAGGATTTTTAGGTGTCTACAGTATTTATTTGAATCTAAATCATACTACTTTGAGAAGAGCACTTAGTCGATGAGAGAAAATTGATGATCCTCATCAAAATGAAACATGGGCATTTGGTTGGAGACTTCCACATTTTTATAAGAAGCTATCCAATGATGTGAAGGAAAAAATTACACAATTTTAGCACTCTAGCTCACGAGTATCACTTAATGCTAAATACATGTTAAAGTTGAGAATTGGCATCAGAGACTGCATGCCACATCCTAAACACTATTTGGAGGTAAGTAAAAATATTTTGTTTAAACAATTTAGAGAGAGTCATCCAAGTCTTCATATATCACAGAGGACTTTTGAATCTTTGAAGCCATTTTATTGTGTGCCACTCAAAATTCAAAATACATGTTGTTGCAAATATCATGTTGAGTTTTCTATGCACCATGAACTATTACACTCCATCCATACTGTTGGTAATAAAAAAAAATCAGATTAGAGTTTTCCTACTAAGTCATAGGGTTTTAGGTTTTGGTTTATTATATTTTGATAGCTTTGAAAATTTGTGAAAAACCCTAGGTTTGGCTTATTAAGTTTTATCCTGGTGCAAAATATTTTTTAAAAAGGGCAAGGAGTGAATTTTCTTTTCTTGCCTACTTGGATATTGTTGTTGAGTGTTTTTGAAAAAGGGGTTTTAATCCTACCATCGGATCTGATTTGAATCCATGATTGTCGCATATTCGCTATGGCAAGATGCTTACATGTTACACATTGCGAGGTAGCGATCATCAAAGAATTATGTGTGATACTAAAAAGTGGAATCCAGTGTTGCAAAATGTGTTAACATAAAGACATTATGACCATGTGCTATGTCCCAGACCTATTAGCTTCAAGAAAAAATGCACATGAAGAAAACTTGCAAGTGGTGTCACCGAAGTTAAAATTTATCTGGCGATTCACCAAGTTGCTACTGAAAAATACTTGTGACTTGCTAGTGGTGATATAGAAAATGCTCAGATTTTGCAAAGATGGTGTTCTTTTGAGGTAAGAAGTAATTTTTAGGATCCCGAGGAAGATATGGTGTAGGTTTTTCTTTTATTTCTCTACAGGTTATGTCATTCGTAATTTCTTTTTTGGGGCATCATTTTAATGGTTACCAGGACTTGCCATATCGCTAGCAGGGTAGTTGGTATTTTTATTGGTAGCGATGTAGCGGCTGGTTGAAAAATGGTGATCTAACAAAAAGTTCTTAGAGGTGGGCCCCGAATGAGTGACATGATAGAGCTGAGTTGTGCAGATCAAATTACATGGTGGCATCCTAGTGAGCATCTTTGAGCCATAAAATTTTGATCCATTGGAGCTCTCTATATCGCTAGATGAATTGTTGGTATTTTTGATGGTAGTGATGTAGCGACCCACCTGAAAGTCATGAATGTAGCAAGGCCAAAGACATGTGATGTCATCAAAAGATTAGAAAATATATATGTGTGCCAGTGTGTTGAGCCAACTCAATGACATCAATATCTTGGACCGACTCCCCATGTATAAAGTACAAAGATTTCTGATCATGAGATCAAACCAGGATCAAAGGCCATCATTGACTCGCTATATAAAAATGATTGGAAGTTAGGTATAGTGAGTTAGCAAGTGATGGCCCACCATTATTGCAATAAATTGGTATCCACAAGATCAATTATGGATTGAAAATACTCATTAACTTTCTATGAAGAGATATGCGATGAATAAGTATAGTGAGTTAATGAGTGAGGGGCCCAGTGTTGTTTCCTTCAAAGAACGTTTCAAATATCTTCCATACAATCAATGCAAAATCAGTGGTTATCGCTAGCTCATTATGGAAAGGTGCTCGAGAGTTATGTATGGAGAGTTAGCAAGTTGATGACACATGTCCTTGGTCATCCATGGGCCTAGCTTGAAATGCCAGCCTTGAAGGAAAGGTACAGATGGAGGCAATTTATTGATTTGACTTCTAGCATACTAAGAAGAACATTGAGTCAGCCTAGTTTTCATTCCTAGATCGTAGGATTTTTCGAGGATCAATGGCGCAAATTTAAAAGAAAGTGCAATGCTACTCTATTTTTCTATTTTGCACATTTATGATGAATGAAACCTTAACATGTGGAAACAATAGAGTATAGCATAGGAGATTTTCATTAATTCCAGTCCCATGCAAACAAAGATTACAAGTTTTTTGAGCATAAGAGCCTATTGATTGTATTGTGTTAAGCTTGGTAAAGACGTGAAGCTATTCCTCTGTTGTTTGAGATCAATTACAAAAGTTCAGAGAAGAAAAAATTCAAAAAGTCAAGTATGTACTTATATTACAACCTCTCTGGCATTCCAGTTCTTTCAATACTGTCAAAATGCCTCCAAAGAAAGTATTTTCTGGGAAAACTAATTATATGGATAGGAATGTCCATGATGATTTATTAGAATTACTCCCAAAATATACTACAGAGCTTGCACAAGTTAAAAGGTTAATTTCATTAAACCCTAGGCTTAAAATTTTTGATGGCCCATATGACAAGGGGAACTGGGTTAGGGATGCAACAACTACTCAAACTGGTCTTATCTTGTTTAAAAAGTGGTTTTTCAGAAAGGAAGTTGTTTTCCCTGCACGCTAATGTCTAGAATTTTGATTTGGAAAACTTAGTAGTCCCGAATATTTTCATGGATTATGATTTTCTTGAAGCCATTGCCAAGAATTATGACCAAGCCATTAGGGTTGTAAGAAGAAAGGATGGTGTGCCTCTGATCTCAATTAGTCCTGAAGAAATTAGAGAGGTTTCTCACCTAGAACCATTGTTAGATTACCATGTGCAAATCAATCTACTAGAATTGTGTAAAAGCACAAACCTGTGTCACCTTTTATAAAGAAATGCGATATCAAAATGTGACAGTTCAACATTAGTGACAAAAAAAATGGTATTTGTGCTTAAAATATGAAGATGATGTAAACTGATGAAATGTGTAGAATTGGATGAATTTTATGCCTATAATTTTCATAATTTTTTTGAGTAAGAATTTATTCATTTTAATTTATTTTGAAGTCCCTTTTTTAACTATAAAAAATATAGGGTGTAGTTCCCGTCAAACAAGTAATATGAAAATCATCTTTTTCTATTCTGATTTGAAAATATCTTATAGATGACATGTATAGCTAGTGCACAAAAAAAGAAATAATTATTGTTGATGTATATTTTCTTTGTTATAAGTAATCAAGTTTGACCTTATCAGAATCCAATAGTTTTTTCCTCCCGTCAAAACTTTCGTATCAAATCTATACCTTCTTGAAAAAAAAATACATATTCATGAAGAGGATTCTCTGCTCTAGAGATAAATATAATTTTTAAAATTTTTTGATATGATTTACTATTTTTTTTTCCTTTTTTGAGGGAGCATCTTCTGAAATGTTGAAATATCGACTTATAATACTTTGAGATTATAACATATTATAACTAATCAAAACACTCAAAAATTTATATAATAATGATATTGAATCCGAGATCTATAAAAGGGTATTTTTAGTTTTTGAAAAAAATTGAGTTTTGATAGAGAAATGAGATTTGACTAAAATAGGTTTTGGTATCACAAACGGTGACATAGATCTGTGCTTTTACCCAATTAGAGAATGAATACAAAGCAAAGAAGGATGTAATTAGAGGAGGTGCACTGAGGGCACATATTTTTACAATAAGAACTTTGCTAGTAATTACTGTAGCCTCTAGAGAGCCTTTTAAGAAGAGTCTTTTCACTTCCTAGGCCGTAGAGATATACAGGACCTTGTGCCGAGTTTTTGGTGAAGATGAGTAGGAGTTCATGCCCATTGGTTTCATCTATAGAATGATTCAGATTGCTTCCTTCGATGTAGATGTTATTTTTTATTTCACTTCCTTTTTGGCTAAAGAAATATTCACATTGGTTTAGTTGGGATTGCGAAGGGCAAGGTGGAGAAAAATTTTGACCATTACTCTCTATTAATGCATATGTTTTTATTCAAATGAGTGACATATTTTGGTAATGAGATGGAATTGAATGGAGAAGAGAATGGGAAAACACTGCCAGTCCAGTTGTGGAGTGCAAATATGACTTGGGATGCCAGTAATGCTAGTTTTGTCAGATTTGATAGGTATTTTGCTTCAAAATTGAGATGCCTCATATTAAGTGACAATCCTAGAATCCCTAAGGTACTAATGAGTCTCATCAGGCCTATAAATAACCCCCATAATTTGAAAGTTTCACATAATTGGGGAGATATCATCTCTTACTCTGTTTCTACTATTTTCAGAATCTATGGTTTTAAAGGGAGTCCTCATGTTTTGCCTTACCAAGTACCTTTGAAGGTAGGAATGGCTCAAGTTTTGTGGCAATTAGGGGGAGTAGAAGAAATGTTTTTGTTGAAAAGGAAATTATGATCAATTTTCCCTACCTCCATAATGGCCCATTAGTTTATGATTACCAAAGCAGGTTGGCTCTTTTTGCATAAAATTTTGGAGTAGTATATGATGGCTATCTCTCATCCCCATTTTTGTGATTCTGAGGGATTTTTCAATCAAACATTGAGGCATAGAATTAAGCTGGGACAGGGCAAGCATGATTCTTATTATCTAGAGGACATTATAAGGAATGAATTCGCATTGCAGGAGTAGGAAACTAAAAAGGAAAAATGGAGAGTTTATTCTTGGGTCGTAGAATTCATTCATTGTTTTGATCATAAATATAATCCTTTAGATAATGCTAATATAGAGGCTAACAAAATAAGTAAGCTCATGAATAACTTCCCTAAAATAATGGAAGTCATGAATGAGAAGAAACCATTTTTTATTGATTCCTATCTTGATAATGCCAGAGAAGTCATGAGGAGATTGGCTTTCACTCCAAATGTAGGAGCTAGTCAAATAATTGTACAAAAGAGGCCTAGGTATACTATAATTCAGAATAAAAGGGTTCCTATAGATAAGGGTGAGCAAATAATAGGATCCACTAGTATAGCCCAAGAGGAGAGACCTGATGAGCCTAGTCCCAAGAGGTAGAAGGTAATAATAGAAGAAAGGCCTCAAGTTGAGGAATATTCACCCACTCAATCCCCTTTGAGGATTGGAGAAGAATAACTCACTAGTGAACAGATTGAATAGATGGGATCACAGGGAGGTATTTTTATTACTCAAGTAGAATTAGATGAGGGTAAACCTCCAAAACCTCCCCTCCCAAGTTTGGATCTAACAATAGTTGATTATAGAGGTAGGGAATTGGACCCTGTATTAGAATAGGCAAGTCATCAATTTTTGATTAATGACAATTTTTTGAAATCTAGGGCTTTTCAGCAATTTGCATGGAGGGCAAACATGAACATTTTTTAGGAGAAATGTAAAAGGATGAAAACAGAGCATCCAAAAATGGATGAAACTTCTATGCAAAACCAAATTAAAGAAGAAATGATGAAGGAATTGTAGAATATAAGCCCTGAGGAGGGGAGGAAAATGATAAAGGCATCTAACATTTTATTATTGCCCAATTGGGATATTGCAAATGCATTGATTTTCAATTTTGTTTCAAGTAAATCGGAATTGCAAGGCCCAAATAAAAGAGACTTCCAAGGTACTACATTCATTGAAGATCAAGCTACATTGGTTAGCTGGTCATTGAGAAAAGGATCTAGAGCCAAATCATCGCAACCAGATGAGTCTGGGTTGATGGGAAATATACTTGTAAGAAGGGTTGTTGATACCTCACATGTGTAGGTAGCATATTGGAATGTGGATTCTTCCAAGTTTCTTTTGGCCACTACTAAGAAGGAGGAATATGTTATCTCTAAGTTATAGAATAAATATGAAACAATTCTTGAGGCCTATAATAAAGAGGTAAAAAGGAGAATTAAACCTGAAAACAAGGTAATGAGGAAGTCCACAAGGCCAAGAATAACATACCCTCATCCTCTAGTGGAACCTTTTAAATCCACCCCCATTGTAGAAATACCAAACACACCTCAAAGGCCATAATATTACATAGCTGAGGATTTTGAAGAAGAGAAAAGAAAACTATGGGCCTTACATGTAGAGTTAAATATGCAGTATGAGGATAGGCTTAGAAAGGCTCTAATGTATTTAGTGGATAAAATTGAATGGCCCTTATTCTTTGATTAGTTGATAAAAGTAATAAGTATATGGTAGGAACTGAAAACCCATGATGAAACCCTCAAGCCTATTATTAGTAAGTGGGGAAAAAGGAAAAAGAAATCACCCTTTTATGTTATTCAGTTATAAGGTCTTGCAATGACCATATTGAAAAATTGTATGATATTGCTAATGACCTATTAGATTTTGATAACAGGAGAGTTTCTCTGCAACTAAAAATTATTTCTTATTTGAATATGTACAAGAATAAAAAAAATTGATCTATTTACTTGTTCCTTGGATAGAAATAATAAATTGAAAAATAGGGAAGAATGCAGTAAAGAACTGGATGACCTTTTCTGCATAAGGATAAATAAAGTTGTTAATGAAAAGGGGCATGCCTGGTAGGCCACCACAACAGAGGAATTCATTAAAGTCCAGTTATTTTTTTATTCTTTGAAGCAAGAATTTGTTGGTTTTGAAAAGGAGGCTGATTATATATTAAAAAAACAAAATGATATCCTGTAGTTCAGTTGGCTAGATGATATACAATTTAACACGTAGATGGAAGATATTCCTTCAGACAAGCAGTTAGAAGAAGGCAGTTTAGATGATGATAAGGAACAAGAAGGTGAGGTGTAGGTCATTGACACTTCAGCACTAGAACTAAAGAAAGAAGAAGGTGAAAAAGTAATAGTGTCTGCTCAGGGTGAAAGCAATGAAAACCTATAGGAAAAAACTTATTTGGAGGCATCACAAGATCACCCTTCATTGGCTAGCTTGGTAGCCACGTATTTTGAGGATCCAAAATAGTGAGAGACAAATCAAAAGTTGATGATTTACATCAGTAACAGGAATGGGCCTACATAAAGAATATTTGATGCACTTGGCATTTTGTTGTCACTATTTTTGTCTTTTGTATGATGTTTTGTTTCTTGGACACTTGTCAAATCATAATTGCCCTTTGCTTGTTGCAACTCATGCTATAGAATTTTAAGTCTTTGAGAGAATACTGTTGGTCCAAGAGTGTGTAGCTGTTCTAAATTTATTTTCTAGTTGTACTTTCTAAAGATATATTGAAATGACAAAACCAACAAGTTGTTCTGGGTTGTCCTTTGAATTTTATTGGTCATTGTATTTAGTCATCTGAAAGGATAATAAAAAGGGGTATTAACACTATATTTTTGTCTCCTTCTTATGGGTTTTTTTTACTTTGAAGTCATTTTAAATAAGGTTTAATTTGGCTAAATATAATCTAGATGGGTTGTATGTTGATATCACCATTGCTTTTAATTCAAGGGATTATAGAAATGCTTAAATGAATTAGTAGGGTTTATGTGTTTATAGAAAGGATACTTCATAAGAATTGAAATGGGTGATTACAATTGATTAATTCATTTACAAGTTAATTGAATTAGATCTCCCACCAATAGTCAATCTTCTACCTAATGGCTAAGGCACTGGTCATATAAGTCAGAAGTGAACAAGGGTAAATTCTGCTGCTGCACATCATAACAATTATAAAATCAAAATCATTTTCGATTCAATTATGTTTAAAGTTATAAATACTAGTCAATACTCATTTATATCTATTCTTTGAGTCTGAGGTGGCTACTATTTCCAAGAATATTCGTAAATCCTAGGAGAATTATGACTAGATTTGCAAATAAGGGATGCATATAAGTTTGATCATATTGAAAGAATTGAAGTAAATTGCACATGTGTTCATGGGTAATAGACGAGAATCAGAATGAAACTAAAATTATTTTTATATAGATGTTTGCATTAGAATCATCCTTAGGTATACCCACCTTGGTTTTGGTTTTGTTGAAGTTGGGTCTAAATGGTTTACTTATATAATTGATAATAGGAATTGGTTGATCCTTAGGTTATATGAGTGTTATCATTCTGGTATTGAACATTTCGTTGTTCAGTAGTTTTCAAACACCAACACATTCTAATTTACATAGTAAAGAAATGTTGGAGGATTGTGGTGCTAGCGGGCTTCCAAAATCACCAAGAGACTTGCTAGATCAACTTTTATGTTGTAGAGTTTATGGTTGTTTCTTTTATAGAAATGCTTTCTTAAATGAGAAGCGTTCAAAATGTGGTGAATTATCCAAGTTTGACACATGTCTCCATGAGGGGTGCAAACAAGATCTTTGAAAGATAATAGTAAAAATAAAGGTATACAAAACAGTGAAATACACATTGAAGAGTGGGGTTGAGAGCTCTAGATGTGAATTGGTTGGAAAAGATATCAGTGTGGCTAGTTTTATTTCAAATTTCAAAGAAAATATTTTTTACAAGTATGCAATACATAGTCAAAGGTCTCAGTGGTTAGATCAACAATTTAGAATGTGTAAGGAGACTTTTCCCATTGGCACTATTATATCAGTTCTTGATTTTGCTGAGAACTACACATTACAACCTCAAAATGAGACATAATCTCAGTATTACAACTCCATTCAGATTTCTATTTTCATTCACATAAGATATAGACATGCCCCTTATAGTGCAGAAGATAATCGAAAGATTATTAGAGAGTATCATTTTTATATGAGTGATGATAGATCTCACTCTCATGATTTTGTAAAACATTGTTTCGAGAATTATTTTGATTTCTTACATGAGCATGCAATTGCTATGGATAGGCATATCATTTGGTTAGATAATTTTATAGGTCAATTCAAGAATTCTTGCATATTTTATTGGTTGTGTAGGATGCATGTAGAGAAGGGGTGCCTCATATTTGGAGTTTTTTGAGTCCATCCATGGAAAAGGGGAACATGATGGAGTAGGGGCATGTGTGAAGAGAGTTCCAGTTAAGGAGCAACTGAGGATTTCAACAGTGGAGCTTCTTGATGTTTGTAGAATTGTTGATTGGTGTAGTTTAGCATTATCATGGGGGAGGACTCTTGATTTAGTGGTACACAAGTTCTTTTGGTTGATTGAGGAAGGCTCTATAGCTGATAGATCAGATTGTGCTACAGTGAGAGACTCATCAAAAATGCATTCATTCTAGAGCTTTGATTTTAGTACATGGACCATTTGGACATGACAGTTAGCTTTCTTTAGTCCTAATTATTTTTAGTGTGATTGGGATCACTATGAGTCAAGTGAACGGGTGGACACATGGGCTGCACATTATCTTATTGCATTGTCTATCATACCCTCTATCAGAAATGATAACATGGAAAGTTCACTTGAGCATAACCATCTATCAGATCTACTTCAACCAAGACATGTCTTTGCATTGTTTGCACCATAGGGGAATGATGACAAATTTGATTATTGGTTAGCACATTGTGTAAGAGGTAAACAAAAACTTGCACAAACGATCACAAATGATGATGGATTCACATATCCTACTAGTTTAGTGGTTGTCACTAGAACATGGCTGTGGACATACATGCTTAGAAGGAACAAAATTTCTGCATTTGTAGACTATCAAAAGCACAAAATAATTCTCATATATTTGCATCTTATTATAGCAACAAATGTAAAGTTGTTGAAGCATCAAGGAAGACCAAAAGTAAAAGAACTTTTTACTATTACTAATGTTGATCATGAAGCCCTATTAGAGACCCTAAAATAGAGACAGGACCCTACTGGAACACTCAACTAGGTATATTTACTTCTTATGTTATTTTCTTCATAATGATTCAATGAACTAATGATTATCTTGTTTAATACAATAAGTTACTAATTTTTTTATGATATTGGAATGTAGGTACATCATGAAGAGTTTGGGGGGGTGGTGGTATTGGGGAGAATTCCTAAGATTTATGATGTATTATGATGTAAAATGTGAACTTTTTTTGTATATGGTTTTTGTAATAATGAAAAAGACAGGTTAAATTAGTTGCACATTCTAATTTGTATTTTGGTAGATTCTTTGTAAGGAATTATAAGAGGAAGATATTGAACAAGTTCTTGCAAATCATATTTCCATGTGATACAAGGCTATATGGACAATTTTAAGAGCATTTATAACTATATGAAAGATAATTGCTTGTGGATATCTTATTACAAGTTTGGCTTTTTTCTTATTTGACATAGAGCTGACATTATGATTATTAAAAAGTATCTTTATCAAACTAATCAAATAAGAAAAATCTAGAAAGTATGGATGAACAATTAGAATACTTGATTTCTTAAAAAACAATTTGGGGAAGGTGGCAATAAGTTTGAATACTCATTCACAATGAGGCATTGAAACAAAAAGTGATTTTATGATGCTACTAGTGTGTAAGCCTTTTACTGCGAGTCTTATCAATTCATTGCATTATTTTTTATGGTGTGAGGTTTTCATTGTATATTTTACTTATTATTTTATTCTAATAATGTGATCTTGTATATTGTCAAAGTCAAACCCTTGTATATTGTCAACATTTGGGATTGAAGCAACATGTTGCATTTGATCCTCTCCATAATCATCTTCATGTTCAAGTGCATCATGGTTCATAGTGTTTCTCCTTTTTGTTGGTTCATCATGGTTACCATGCATTATTACAACTATGCCAACTCTTCCTCCATTGGTAAAAAGTGTGGCAAGAATGCTTACCAAATTGATTTACTCCCTGATATTAACTTGCCTCCTATAAGGTCTAGGGATAGATCTAATGACCTCCCTATGACCATCCACTTTTGTAATGGATACAACACCCCATGGTGCAACTATAAGCCCTGGGAATCAATTGATCTAATAAAGTGGATTTTTTGGTTATCTCTATGTTTTCTAGGTAGTCTAGGTGTTTATAACAGTAGTAGGGTCCCTAGGAGTTTTTGGAATCCATTTACAAGAAAATTTGCAATAAAAATTGTCTTAGCACAAAAATTACAAAAAGTTGCTTAGCAACTCTTTCAATTTTCTTGACAAATTTTCAAAATGTAACTCCTAAGAGCAAAATCCTCATTATGCCCATTTTGAGGGAGGTTGTCATATTTGCATTGAATTGGGTGCATGCGGTTTTGGGTTATACTTGTGGAAGGTAAGTCTAGAAACCTTTTTAAGTGTCTGTTAGGAGGAGTATCCATTCAAGGAAGTAGACCAAGTCTTTTGTTAAATCCTTGTGAAAACCTTGAAGGTTGTGTAGGAGTTGTCTTGATCCTTTCTTCCATTGTGCTATCTTTGCATCATCCATGGTCAAATAATCCCCTCCTTTTATTAAGGTAGCTCAAAGTTCATAACAACTATCAACCTGCTAAATGCTCTTGAGAAATGGATCCATCTTGCATTCATGGTTAGAATCATTAGGAAAAATGCATATACTTTGAATTTTTTGTAGCAAGGTTCTCACAAAAAAAATTTACAATACTATAAAAATAATCTTCTAAGCTTTGGTTAGCTACCATCTCCAAATGAGCTATTCATTAATATGATGATTTAACATCACCAAAACATGTTGAGCTCTTTGGCTTACCCCTTGAAACAAGAGTAAAATCGACAAGAATCTCTTTGCATGTAGTCTCAAACCTCCCCAAATGAACTTGTCATTACCAAGGTGGTTCAACATCACCCATTAGTGGTGAACCATTAGGTCCACCATTCAAACTAAGAGGAAAACTAGTTCTTAGTCCAATAACATTAATGAAATACAAGGTTGTTGATCATCCACATAACTACTACATCTAATAAAAAGAATTTTCAAGAGTACATGACATGTTTCCAAATGCATATCCATAAAAACACACGAAAATGAAATTCTACAATATTAAAGGACGCTAATCCCTTTGAATACACCCTTTAGCATCTCTAGAAGAGCAAGTGATTTCCATGTGAATTCAATATCACCCAAACATGTTGAGCCCTTAGGCACACCCATTTGAATTAGTAGGAAAATGGATTGGTTATCTAACAATTCTCATGCTAAGAAAGCTTGTTAATTGATCACATACCAACCTCATCTCATCAAAAAAGAAAATCAAGTAACGCATACATGAGGTATGCACAATCACTAACCATTCTATGCACTTATTTATCACATCAATACATAAAACACTAGTGCAAAGCACCTAATCTTTTTTGTTTTCTTTATGTAATAAGGTATAGGGATAGATCTAATGATCTCCCTATGACCATCCGCATTTGTAATGGACACAAGACCCCATGGTGCAACTACAAGCCTTGGACATCAATTGGTCCAAGAAAGTGGATTTTTGGTAAATTCCAAGCTTTTTAGGTAAGTCTAGATGTTTAGAAAATTATTAGGGTCCCTAGGAGATTTTAGAGTCCATTTGCAAAAAAAATTGCAATAAAACTTGTCTTAGCGCAAAAATTTGAAAAATTGCAAAAAGTTGCTTAGCAACTTTTGTAATTTTCTTAACAACTTTTCAAAATCTAATTCCTAACGGCTAGAAATGTTTAAATCATTAGCACCATTAACTCTAGGTGGGTGGGTTAACACTAGAAAAACCCTTGTTCTGGCCACAGAGACCATCCATCATTCACAACCACCCCATACCGAGGAGTCTCCAAGGTGCTCTAAGTGCATTTTGAGGTCGATCTTTTGAGGGCCATAACTCAGAGCTCATGAGGGCTATCAATCAACTATTGAATGCTATAGGAAAGTGATGTTCAAACTTAAAATAAACTATCTCATTTTTGAGAGATCACAATCCATTTTGATTTGGCACAGTGATCTCGCTCGATGCCAAAACTTGCAGTGTGCCTCAGTTCATAGGTGCACCAAAGTGTAACTTTCAAATCACTGATCTTGGCATAGAATCATCAGAGCCATTAGCTCCAAGTGGTTGGGTGAACCCTAGTGACATCATTGTTCTAGGCACAAAGACCATCCATCATCCACGTCCACCCCATACCGAGGAGTCTCCAAGGTGCTCTAAGTGTGTTTCAAGGTCAATCTTTCGAGGGTCATAACTCGGAGCCCATGAGGGATATCAATGAACTATCAAATGCTACAAGATGGAGATGTTGAGGCCTAAAATAACCTATCTCATTTTTAAGATATCACATTCCATTTAGATTCGGCACAGCTATCTCACTCGATGCCAAAACTCGCAGTGTGCCTCAGTTCATAGGTGCACCACAGCCTAACTTTGAAACCGTTGATCTTGGCATTGAATCATTAGCTCCATTAGCTCCAGGTGGGCCGGTGAACCCTAGTGATGCCCTTGTTTCAGCCATGGATACCATCCCTCATTCACGGCCACACCATACCAAAGAGTCTGTAAGGTGCTCCAAGTGTATTTCAACATTGATATTCTGAGGGTCATAACTTAGAGCTCATGAGGGATATCAATGAACTATAAAATGCTATAGGACGATGATGCTAAGACCTAAAATAACCTATCTCATTTTTGAGAGATTACATTCCATTTGGATTCAACACAGTGATCTCGCTCGATGCCAAAACTCACAGTGTGCCTTAGTTCATAGGTGTGCCACAATGTAACTTTGAAACCACTAATCTTGGCATCAAATAATTAGTTCCATTAGGTTTGGGTGGGTGGGTGAACCCTAGTGACACCCTTGTTCTAGCTAGGGGGACCATCCATCGTCTGCAACCACCCTGTACTGAGGAGTCTCCAAGGTGCTCTAAGTGTGTTTCGAGGTCAATCTCTTGAGGGTCAGAACTCAGAGCTCGTGAGGGCTATCGATGAACTATTGAATGCTACAAGACAATGATGCTAAGGCCTAAAATAAAATATCTCATTTTTGAGAGATCACATTCCATTTGGATTCTACACAACAATCTCACTCGATGCCAAAACTCATAGTGTGCCTCAGTTCATAGGTGCACCATAGTGTAACTCTGAAATCACTGATCTTGGCATCGAATCGTTAGTGACATTAGCTCTGAGTGTATGGGTGAACCTTAGTGACACCCTTTTTTTTTCCATGAAGACCATCCATCATTTGCGGCCACCCCATATCGAGGAGTGTCCAAGGTGCTTAAAGTGCATTTCGAGATCGATCTTTTGAGGGTCATAACTCGAAGCTCATGAGAGCTATCAATGAACCGTTGAATACTATAGGACGGTGATGCTGAGGCCTAAAATAAATCAAAGGTCATGAGGGCTATCAATGAACCATCCAATCAAGTCTCTTAAGTTGAGATATTTTGAGGTTATGTTGAAATTGAAAAGTTGTAGTATGAGGATAGTAACAAAGTGAAGTGCTAGTTATCAAAGATTATGAATCTAGGAATGACTTGGTGGTTGAGAATAGAATCCAAGGTTGAGGAGTGGAGTTCCTAACTATTTTGAGATTAGATTTGAAGCCAAGACATAGTTTCAAGGTTGAAGGTAGAGTTTAAAATTAGATTTGGGGTTATTTGAACCTTGTGTAGGAGGTTAACAAGTGTGTTTATGTCATGATAGCACTTCAAATTATACATTGCATCCAAATTTGATAATAAAGGTTGTTAGAATGTTATTCAAAAATTATTGCATTTGAATTGAATATAACAAACATAATCAAAATTAATGGTATTCCATAAACATGAACAATACACATGATCCATGATAAATTGAACAATACTATATACTAAATTAATATGTATATCATTGTGCACATAAATGATAAAAATATATATATCAAAATACATGTATCCATAGACAAAATTTTACACAAATATATATATCAAATATCATTTATCCATAGACAAAGTACCTAAATATATATCAAAATACATAGATCCATATACAAAATGTGGCTAATCATGCCATTAGAATGTGTATAATATCAATGTTTTTGTATATAATGTGGCATATTCCATCTCAAAATTTCTCATGATGCATCTTAAGACAACTATACTATCCTAGGGTGCTAATGGATGATCAAAATGCAGCCTCTTCACTACACTAGGTGGATTAGATGCCTCCTACATAAACAAAAAAGGAAAACCCAAAGTTAGACTACTAAATTTATATGATTCTTTGTATCTAACATTGAATTACTCAAATGCATCATGATCTTTTTTGTAATGAAGATTTATACTATCAATATTTCATAACAAATACCTCTCTTGTCTACCTCCTGCACTAGTCAAGAGTCCTCTCGTATGCACTTGGTAATGCTTGTACCTAGCTAATTGTGGGCTATATATGTTCAAATATGTTTGTCAAATGAATCTACAATTTAAGCTATAACATTATAATTAAAAGAATACTAAATTTATAACATATTTAATCATGAATTCAAAATACAACTTACCATTATAGGCTCCTCCTCAGGAGAGACTAGCCACATCATCAAATCTACATAACTCTCCCATCAAACCTCATGTGCACTAGGAATCTCCTATGAGATACAAAATAGTAGTTGTTAATATCATGAAAATCAATGTTGAATTTATTTATGAAGATAAAGAAAATATAAAATAAATGATACTTATACATACAATGGGGCTTTCAATGCGAATGGAAATCCCTGATGGTCTATAATGCAAAATCTGTATAGGCTCATCGCCAATAGCCACGCCCTATATACAATAAAGAATGCAATTAAATGGGATTACCACAAACATTTTACAAGAATGCATCGATATTTAATCAAATAGAAAGCACCTAATTACCTTTCCTTTTTCAATGCATGTTGGCTCACCCCCACACTTTTTCTCCCTAGGATAGGTGGTACTTGCAAGATAAAAGAAAGATTAGCAACCATATATGCTACAATATCAAATAGAAAAAAAAATGCTAAAACAACATAATGTACCATAGATATCTCAAGGCCAAATGAAATGGCCAAGAGCTTTGCATCATCAATCTATCTGAGCTCCTCCTCAATCATCAACTAAACACGAATGAAGATCACATACATGTAAAAGTCAGTATGGCTTAAAAATTAAAATTACTCTATTATAAAAATTAACTTTAAATCGCATATGTCATAACAAAAAAATTTATACACGTATCGATACTGAAGGAGTCCATTCCTCTGTATTCTCCTCCTCTCTTGCATTAGGGTCTATAGCCTTTGTACGTGTGTCTGGTGTATCCTCATCTAATATAAAATTATACTTAGGAAGATTACCTATGGGACCCAGGCAAATATTCTTGCATGTAATGCAAGTGTGAAGCACACAAAGATGTGATGAGCTAGATGATGATGTACTAGCACCAATATCATCAACATGAGGAGGCGAGACTAACCTAGCCTAAGATATCATTATTCTACTCAGCCTATGAATGGCTCTGATGGTCTGAGAGCTAGCCTCTTCCATAATATCTAGATGCTGCACTTGAGGAGGGGGGTAGATATCAATGGGGGGGACAAAAGTTCCAGCTTCTTCCACTAGGAAAAGGGTCTATTCTAAGGAGCTCCTAGTCCTAAGCCCATGTTGGGCTTCATGCTCCAATAGTTCACTTTAAGTTTCAACACAAATTCTACATATAATTTTCTAAGGAAATCAAATGGTATGTCTAAATTGTCATGTGGAGGGATATCAACGACCATCCACCAACGATCCCAAAATTTTGTATGTATGGCATCATTTGTGCACCATTTAATCGATAGTTTGGATCTTTTTGGGTTGACTGGTAAACCCATTTTTGAGTTTGCAAAAAGGCTAGCCAAATCCTCTTTGGTTATATTGAGGGCTGCAACCTCATCATAGTCCAAACCATCATCAAACATCTCATGCATTTCATCATGCCAACAAAGAGTGGCATTTTTTTGGTTCATAAGGGTTTCAATGTTATCCACTATGGTGTTTAAAGTGGATGTCATAGGAGCCAATGCAGGTACATTATTATATGTTCTATGCAAACCTCTCAATTCAGTGATATTTTTATTTATCAAATCCTCAATTCGAGGAGGGTTTTTAGGGGGTAGAGGATCATTTCATGGATTGTTTTGTAGGGGTACTAGATTATTTGGTGGGGGGTTACAAGGAATATTATTCCTAGCCTCAGCGTCATCATTTTGATCAGCCATTCCTATTGAATTGCAAAATGTAATATATATTAAAAAAACCCTTAATTTTAACACTTTTTCAAAAAAAGTCTAGATTCAACTAAAAAAAAAAAAATCATGCTAAAATCTATTGAATTTAGGTTTAAAATGAGTTAAAAAAACAAAACAAAAAATGCCTTGATATCTGATATCCAATCGCAGTGCAAATATTGGCCCTCAGATATGCGAAATAAGGGCCCGTAGGTCTATGATTATTTTTTTATGTAATGTCACAGGTACCAGATATCTGATATTCGGCACATATATTATATAATATGCTACTTTTTTATTATATATTATATTACATTACTATATATAATAATATAAAATATTATATTATATTATTATAATATAATATTATTATTATAGCATAATATTATTATTATAGTATAATATTATACAATTATAATATTATAATAATATTATTATATTATCATATAATAATTATAATTATTATATTATGATAATATTATTATACTAATTATTAGATATCCAATATGAGATTGGATATCTAATAATATCAGATATCCGATTAGGCTCAGCCTTACTTTCTAGGTTTGGTACCTGGATAGGTGAAAAAAAGTCAGAGCGAATTTTGAAGCACTTTTAGACATCTTCAAACTCTATTTTTTTCACATCACCACTTTTTGGCACACCATGATCTTGCACATACCCACTAGGTCCACTATGGTTGCATTACTTTCACTATAATTCCCATTGTCAAATAGTCTTTTAGTGTCAAATTCTTGATAAATTTTGTCATTTTGTTTGATGGAAATTTCCCTTCTTTACTTTAAGGACTTTCTCAATTCCTCTATTGCTATTTTAAGTTGATGTAGTATGATCTAGATGTCAATCATCTAATTTTCAATAGTCTTTCCAGATTTGTAAGCCTCCATCTCCAAGATATGAACTCTCAAGCTATTAGGCTTCTTCAAGGAGAACCCTTTTTTTATATTAGTTTTCTTTATTGGGAAGCAAGATACTAAGAGGGGTGGGGGAGCAGGAGGGTTCAATCAAGATCTATAAAAAAATTCACATCTTGAATAAAATAATTAAGTAACTGAATTCACTCCTAGACCATCTCATATGTAAATCATATGCAATATAACCATGCACTATGAAACTGAAATAAATCTATCTATACATGATATTCATCAACATAAAAATTTAAAATGGTAAAAGCACAAACCTATCACCCTTTTCTAAAGGAAAAGGTAAACAAAAGTATAATTTTTCACCTTCAATGACATAAAATTAGTATTATTATTTTGAATTTGAAAATAAAATAAAATAATGAAATGCTTATAAATAGATGAAGTTTAGGATAATAATTTTTAATAATTATTTGGAATAAGAATTGATATATTTTCCTATTTTTTATAGATAAATTGTTAACTACTAAAAAATGTTGAAAATAAGGGGTCTAGTTCCCACCACAAAACTAGATGGAAATAAACTTAAATTTGTCTATCTCAGACTATGCTATAGACTACATATATAGCTAGAACAATGAAAAATAAAAGTCCTCTTTAGACCTACATTTTCTCTTTTATAATGATTCAAATTTCAACTCACCTAAAATTGACAGTTTTCATCTCCCACGACATTTTTCAAAACAAATCTATTCTAACCAGGAGAAAAATTATACATTCTAAAAGAGGACATTCTCCTCTCGAATGTCATATAATTTTTATTTTTTTGATATGATTTAATATTTTTTTCTTTATGAATATTAACATCTTTTTGAGTGTTAAAATATGTGCTTGTGGAGTTTTCTAATTATAATATACTATATCTAATTAAAAAAATATAAAATCTATATTAGAATATTTTTGACTCTGAGCTCTATAAAATGGTGATTATATATTATTAAAAAAAAATCATAAAAAATTGTAAGAGTTATTGAAACACCACTTTTATGAAATAATTGTATTTCTTTAGTAATTGGATATAAACTACTATAAAACATGCATTTCATAGACATTTCCAGTTGGAAAAATGTGAGACCATATACAACTTAGCTAGAATGAATTTATCTAGATCATATGTTTGGAAAAAAATGATTTTTAGTTAGAAATATGAAAATTCAATCATTCAGGTATGTCAACCTGAAAGGTGACACAACTTTGTACTTTCACCTAAACACATAACAAAAAATAATTTGGTTACCCCAAAACCCTCCAAGGTGGAGGTAAAATTGGGTTGGGGATGACACTGACAAATCTTCACTACTATAGTAATAAATTTTTCCTATTACAGCTACAATGTTGATCACCTCTGATAATCTACCCAATAAAGGGTTTTCTTGATTATAATCATTGCAATCTATTGTTAAGTCTACCTTGATAAATAGATTTAAACTTACAATGAAGTAAGCACTCTATTATGAGATTTAACTATCTCTATCAAAACCACTCCCTTAAAAGATTTTCCTTGACATACTGTATAATGTCTAAGTACTTGAAGCTTAGGATTTCTCTCATAGAGATGATTATAGATCTTCTCTCTTCAATGTCTAAATATAATATCTCTATATAATTTTCTATATTCTACCCTTTACTACTAGGTTTCTTTGTTTGTTCACTTGATCAAACTTACCATTCCTTGCTCTATCCTTCATTTTTTGACATATTCATGGTCTTCCTTCTCACATATATTGATTTAGGGTTTGATCCCCTCTTAAATAGATAATAGTGGAAGATTCTAGATAATAATCGATGATCCAAAATTCATTATTTTTCTGCTTATTCCTTCTATTTTATAATTGTCTACTCTTCCTTCCTAGAGATTAATGTCCTCTAAAAAATGTAATTAGCTCCTTAATTGTCTCTAAAATCCATCTATCTTTTATAGAAGCTGACCAAAATGATTTACATGTGTGTTTGTGCCATTGAAAATACATGCCAAAATTATTTTACTTGATAATTACATATCCTAACACTCAGTCATAACTATTATTCATGTTTTCCCTCAACTTCTATATACTTAGCATGTACTAACTCAATTGGCATCAACTAACTTGATATTTCTAAGTCTCTATATAGTTCACTCGACATATATTGTGAACCCCTTGATACTCGAGTTTTCGACAACCTTTTACTTGTTTTAGAAATGGTAAAATATAGACAAGTCCTTGTAGCTCAACCTTTATTGGATGGCTTGGTCGCAATAATAACCAGCTAACCAACATTCATGGAAAGTGACTAAGTGTTGGAAACTAATACGAAATAAGGTTTAGAGAACAATAATATTCATATTATAAAATAGCTAGTGGTTTCATATAACTAGCATGGTTCTCTTTAGTGGTGGATACCTTGAGTGTCTTAGTGGTTAAAATAGGTTAAACTAGTCACATATAGTTTATAGGTCAATTTTGTTACATATACTTTTCAATTTTATCACATATACATTATGATTTCTATTTAGCAAAGATATCTATCATAACATGAATTTGAAAATAGTATTCATTACATCTTATTAGGTTTGATATTTTTGGAAATTTTATCTTTGAGATGATCTATATCCCATTGTATAAAGAGAGCATGGATTTGGTGTGTGGAGAGAATGGTAACAAAAAGAAAAATTGATATTAAAAGGAAGCCAAAATGGGAGATGACCCAAAGACAAGATTCAAGGTTAAGAGCCAGCTAAGTGTCATGAACACTAGATTAACCAAACCCCTTTGTTAATATGAAACATATAATTATATTTGGCCCAATTAAACTTCCTCGACATAAAAAACATGTAGTATTATTTCACAAAAAAATCCCCATGGTCCAAATAGTAAATTGTAAACACAAAACCCAAAATAGACAAACATAAGGGACCATGAGCTAACTCTACTTTTTCTGGTTTCTTAGGTTCTCCAACAAGTGCTACAACAATCTACTAAGAATCCATAGAGTGAATGAGTAGTCTATAGGTCCTTGGTATCATTGCTCTCCTCCTTTCTAGCTTATAGAAGATCAAGGATAGTAGTTGTTGAGTGCATGAAAGGAAAAAGAATTTTTTTCTACCCTATCAAACTTGTCCTCAAGGTCCTTATTCTTCCTGATAAGATAGGTGATGGTTTCCTCTTACATAGTTAAATAATAATTAATATGGAAATGTTTATCAATAGTTTTTTGAGGTTTGGTATTATCCTCCTCCTAACTATTAGCTCTCATTCGATTCTCAACCAGAGTCTCCAAAGTATTCTCCATTTCCTAGCTTTTTATTTCCACATTTAGGTTCATAATAGGAGAGGTAACCATTTCCTAATCTCCAATTTCACTACCCATCTTTGACTCAAGGGTATTGGTCTCAATCTTAAAAGTATTTGGCACTTGGGACAAAAAAGGACTATCCTAACACTTGATAATGGCATCCTAGCCCATATAATACCTACATGTTTCCTCTTTCTCATCCCCATAATCAATCCTTATGGCTTTACATTTACATCTAGGAAACCATTTTTCCCACTATTTTCTATGGATTATGTACTAATCAATTTTTCTTAGGTCAAAAGGGCATACTTATCTTATCTCAAAGTCTTTTACTGGACCTATAGGTTCCCTTTGTGGAAAGAACTACAAAATTCTCCACATCAAAAATCTTAAGTTTCTCCATTTTGATTTTTCTATTGTAGAAGGGTGATCTCTATCATCCAAGTTTTTTTTGAAGGGAAAAATATCTGGAGAGAGGATATGGTTTTAAGAAGGGAATGGATTAGGCTTTG
This sequence comes from Cupressus sempervirens, assembly GCA_028749045.1. Taxonomy (NCBI): domain Eukaryota; kingdom Viridiplantae; phylum Streptophyta; class Pinopsida; order Cupressales; family Cupressaceae; genus Cupressus; species Cupressus sempervirens. The sequence goes on from CM053789.1 coordinate 335,339,411, forward strand.
CACCTATGAGTTAAGGCCTTTATGGAATTTATAAAAGTCAAACATTAGGGCTTGGTGGTAAATAGTATAGCTTAACCTCCACCCTCTTATTGTAACTCCTCCCTCCTACTTCTTAGTAGCTAGTAAATGGAAACCAAAAAGTTAGGAACATATTATTGATGCATTAAAAATATATACAAATATCTTAATAATTAAATTTTATAAAAAAATGTGTTCAAAGTCTATTGGGAAAATTAGATTGTGAGAGGGGGGTGGGGGTGGATAAATTATAATCTATAAAAGTTTTAACCTTGGAAAAGATATTAAATCTAATATTTTTCACCTTAAACACTTTCTTCAAAAATATAAAAAGTAAGATAAATATTTACTACACTAATGTATCTGATCTAACATATAATCATATAAAAGAGTAAATAAATGATCAACACATAACATAGATTTTGGTTAGCCAAAAAAGCTCAAAGGTGTAATTAAAATTGGGGTAGCGATGACTAGTGCAGAGGCACCTAAATTTCAAGAAGACAAAGATATAAAAGCTAGAGAAGCCATTTGTAATAAGTTGTCAAAGGAGGTCTTAATATGATAAATAATGTAAAAAAATTTATTTAATCAGTGAATGGATCTATTGACATCCATCTAAAGTCATTTGAGTCATAATGTTGGTCTAGGTTGGGTTTGTATGAAAGTTGAAATGTAAAAATGTATAAAATGCATAAAACGTTGTCAAGAATGCAAAAGGTTCAAAAGAATGTGAAGGGTTAGTTTAAAGGGTGTTTTGGAAGTTATAACCAACTAAAAAATCTATAAAAATGGATGTAAGGTCGAACCAAAGCATTAATGAAAGGAATAGATACATTTTGAAACAAATTTGGTAATATTCTGAGTTGTTATTTTGATTGGTTTTCAGTTTTAGTGTTTGTTTCAGGTCTTTTACAGACATGTGAAACCTGAAAACCATGTAAAAATTATATATTTGGATAGATAAGTGAATAAAATTTATTTTTTCTTTGGTTTGAATTTATTTTATGAAGAAATGAATAAGTTATGGACATTTTGGTGATAATGGGTATTTGCAGATTTAAGATTTCCTGAATACAGTCATGTTGCAGCATGTGTTACGGACAAATTTTGGAGAATCAGGACCTATAATAATATTTATTGGAAATATATGTGAACTAACTTTCATTTCCAACTGGTCTGGATCATTTTAATTTAAGTTTGAGAAAGTTATGAAGATTTGAGTGGAAACTAGTTTTTAAAGATATCCATTCAAGATGAAGGCAGGGATTTGTGCTTAAAAAATCATATATGAATGGGAAAAATAAATGGCTTATATATTTGGAAACTAGAATCATATATGGATAATGTGGAGTTGGTTTGAGACTATTTAAATTTTTTTTGTGAAATATATTTGATGCCCTAGGCAAGGTTACCAGTTTTGGTTCTGGTTTATGACAGAGAACATGGGTCTTGGTTCAGAGTATGTAATTTATAATCTACTACTTGGATTGGTCTCATATTTGGATATGTTTTAGAATTACTAATTTGGAAAAATTAATCCAAAGGGTTTTTCAAGAAGATATTTAGAATTGAAGTTATGAACAATGCAATCAGACATAGCAATCTGATTGTGTGAGTCAAGATGTTGTCTTTAGTGGTGTATAGTGTCAGGGTTCTTTGTTGTAATCTTTGAGATTTTCTTGGTTCTTTGAGGGTGTACCAGCCTATTGTGAATCCTTTGAGTTGAACTAAGATTCCTTGAAGATAAATATAGAGGGATCTAGATCAGATTGGTATCAGAGCTCAGAAGATTCTGAGCGTGTAGATAGAAGATGATCTACACCAGGCAGTGTTGGGTTGTTTTGGATTCTTGTTTTGAGGTTTGTGGTTGCAGAATGGTGCCGATTAGCTTAGCTACAATGGGTGGATAGGAGAGGTCTACCAAAGGATCATAGGAGATGATCCAGGGCCAGAGAGGATGGTCCTTTGTGTGTCGCCAATAGACTGGGGAGAGAGGCATGATGGGACCCCCAGGTGAGGGACAAGAGGTTGTGATGCAGCATGGAGGAGTGGACTAAGGAATGAGAAGCACCATAGAGGCAACCAGCATAACTCCATTGATGGGAGTCATTAGTGAAAGAGATAGGAAAGTGGAGGAGGCACCGATCCAGTGATGATGGTGAAGAGGCAAAGGAAAAGATGAGGATTTTGATCTAATATTTTTTCTTGTAGGTTATTGATTCCATGTTTCCAAGGGACTTGGAAACTTTTCAAGGTAGGGAGTATGGTGCAGAGGCACCTAAATTTCAAGAAGACTAAGATATAAAAGCTAGAGAAGCCATTTGTAATAAGTTGTCAAAGGAGGTCTTAATATGATAAATAATGTAAAAATGTTTATTTAATTGGTGAATGGATCTGTTGAAATCCATCTAAAGTAATTTGAGTCATAATGTTGGTCTAGGTTGGGTTTGTATGAAAGTTGAAATGTAAAAATGTATAAAATGCATAAAACGTTGTCAAGAATGCGAAAGGGTCAAAAGAATGTGAAGGGTTAGTTTAAAGGGTGGTTTGGAAGTTATAACCAACTAAAAAATCTATAAAAATGGATGTAAGGTCAAACAAAAGCATTAATGAAAGGAATAGATACATTTAGAAACAAATTTGGTAATATTCTGAGTTGTTATTTTGATTAGTTTTCAGTTTTAGTGTTGGTTCTAGGTCTTGTACAGACATGTACAACCTAGAAACCATGTAAAATTTGTATATTTGGATAGAACAGTGAATAAACTTTCTTTTTTCTTTGGTTTGAATTTATTTTATGAAGAAATGAATAAGTTATGGGCATTTTTGTGATATTTGGTATTTGCAGATTTAAGATTTTTTGAATATAGTCATGTTTCAGCATGTGTTACGGACAAATTTTGGACACTCAGGACCTCTAATAATATTCATTGGAAAGATATGGAAACTAAATTTCATTTCCAACTGGTTTGGATAATTTAAATTTAAATTTGTGAAAGTTATGAAGATTTGAGTGGAAACTAGTTTTTAAAGATATCCATTCAAGATGAAGGTAGGGATTTGTGCTTAAAAAATTATATATGAATGGGAAAAAGAAATGGCTTACAGATTTGGAAACTAGAATCATAGATGGATAATGCAGAATTGGTTTGAGACTATTTAAATTTTTTTCGTGAAAGAGATTTGATGCCCTAGGCAGGGTTACCAGTTTTGGTTCTAGTTTATGACATAGAAAATGGGTCTTGGTTCAGAGTATGTAATTTATAATGTACTAATTGGATTGGTCTCAGATTTGGATATGTTTTAGAATTACTAATTTTAAACAATTCCTCCAAAGGGTTTTTCAAGAAGATTTTAAAAGTGAAGTTATGAACAATGCAATCAGACATAGCAATCTAATTGTGTGAGTCAAGATGTTGTCTTTATTGGTGTTTAATGTCAGGGTTCTTTGTTGTAATCTTTGAGATGTTCTTGGTTCCTTGAGGGTTTACCAGACTATTTTGAATCCTTTGAGTTGAACTAAGATTCCTTGAAGATAAATACAGAGGGCTCTGCATCAGATTGCTATCAAAGCTCAGAAGATTCTGAGCGTGTAGATGGAAGATGATCTACACCAGGCAGTGTTGGGTTGTTTTGGATTCTTGTTTTGCAATTTGTGGTTGTAGAATGGTGCCAGTTCACTTAGCTACAATAGGTGGATAGAAGAGGTCTACCAAAGGAACATAGGAGATGATCTAGGGCTAGAGAGGATGGTCCTTTGTATGTCGCCAATAGACTGGGGAGAGAGGCATGATGGGACTCCCAGATGAGGGACAAAAGGTTGTGATGCAACATGGAGGAGTGGACTGAGGAATGAGAAGCACCATATAGGCAACCAACATAGCTCCATTGATGGGAGTCATTAGTGAAAGAGATAGGAAAGTGGAGGAGGCACCGATCTAGTGATGATGGTGAAGAGGCAAAGGAAAAGATGAGGATTTTGATGTAATATTTTTTCTTGTAGGTTATTGATTCCATGTTTCCAAGGGACTTGGAAACTTTTCAAGGTTGGGACTATGGTGCAGAGGCACCTAAATTTCAAGAAGACAAAGATATAAAAGCTAGAGAATCCATTTGTAATAAGTTGTCAAAGGAGGTCTTAATATGATAAATAATGTAAAAATGTTTATTTAATTGGTGAATGGATCTATTGACATCCATATAAAGTCATTTGAGTCATAATGTTGGTCCAGGTTGGGTTTGTATGAAAGTTGAAATGTAAAAATGTATAAAATGCATAAAACATTGTCAAGAATGCAAAAGGGTCAAAAGAATGTGAAGGGTTAGTTTAAAGGGTGGTTTGGAAGTTATAACCAACTAAAAAATTTATAAAAAAGGATGTAAGGTCAAACCAAAGCATTAATGAAAGGAATAGATACATTTTGAAACAAATTTGGTAATATTCTGAGTTGTTATTTTGATTGGTTTTCAATTTTAGTGGTTGTTCCAGGTCTTGTACGGGCATGTACAGCCTGGAAACCATGTAAAATTTGTATATTTGGATAGAGAAGTGAATAAAATTTATTTTTGCTTTGGTTTGAATTTATTTTATGAAGAAATGAATAAGTTATGGGCGTTTTGGTAATAATGGGTATTTGCAGATTTAAGATTTCCTGAATATAGTCATGTTGCAGCATGTGTTGCGGACGAATTTTGGAGACTCAGGACCTCTAATAATATTCATTGGAAAGATATGTGAACTAAATTTCATTTCCAACTAGTTTGGATCATTTTAATTTAAATTTGTGAAAGTTATGAAGATTTGAGTGGAAACTGGTTTTTAAAGATATCCATTCAAGATGAAGGTAGGGATTTGTGCTTAAAAAATTATATATGAATGGGAAAAATAAATGGCTTACAGATTTGGAAACTAGAATCATAGATGAATAATTTAGAATTAGTTTGAGACTATTTAAATATTTTTGTGTAAGATATTTAATGCCCTAGGAAGGGTTACCAGTTTTGGTTCTGGTTTATGACAGAGAAAGTGGGTCTTGGTTCAGAGTATGTAATTTATAATCTACTAATTGGATTGGTCTTTGATTTGGATATTTTTTAGAATTACTAATTTGAAAAAATTACTCCAAAGGGTTTTTCAATAAGATATTTATAATTGAAGTTATTAACAATGCAATCATACATAGCAATCTGATTGTGTGAGTCAAGATGTTGTCTTTATTGGTGTATAATGTTAGGGTTCTTTGTTGTAATCTTTGAGATGTTCTTGGTTCCTTGAGGGTGTACCAGCCTATTGTGAATACTTTGAGTTGAAATAATATTCCTTGAAGATAAATACAGAGGGCTCTGCATCAATGACACCTATAAATATACACTATTGTAGGAATAAAATCTAATTATTAGGTCTACAAGTTTGATGATCTACCCTATAAGGGGTCTTTCCTATTAAAAGCTTATAGCACTTATTTAGTCTACCTTGATTAAATGATTTAAAACTTAAAAATAAGTAAGAAATCTATTAAGAGATTTAGAAAGGTCTATTAGAACCAATCTATTATGATATTTACCCTAAAACACTTGCTAGAATGTATCAATACCTAATCTTTCAGTTTTCACTTAATATGCTAATTAAGGATCTCCACTTTCTAATCTCTAATTTGATCTCAAATCTAATATAGATCTATTGGAAGCATGAATACTGGTGATACCTCTATGGGGGAGTATTGTAGAAACATGATTAGATCATTATCATGATATTATATTACATTCATGACTTTGTTTGTCATTTATGTCAACATAGTAGTTTTTTATGGTATCTAATAGAAGAACCATGATAAAGAAATTGTTTTTATAGATAGATAGTTGATCATTTTTGATAAGTGAGGTTAAAGGGAGATACTACTAACTATCTAATATATGTAGCTAACCTTGGAAGCATAACATATTAATTTTGGAAGAAGTTATGCAAGTTTCAATGAAGACATTTTGAGATAGAGTTTACAGAAGCATGTTCTGGTAAACTTGTTATATCTCTTAGTAGAATTATTATTATGTGAAGCTAAAGTTAAAGATGTGAAGAAGACATTTTAGAGATGAGGTAGCTAAGATTTTTCATCATAATGTTACACATACGTAAATTTATTCAAGTTACAAGGCAAAAGATTAATGCTATCACTAAGTGTAATGTATTCTTAATGAGGTCCTATAATAATTAATTGAGAAGGTATAATAGCCTACTTAGGAGATTTTTTTATGGATTTGGTAAGGAATGGAATTTTCCTTTATCATGGATGGAATGGATTAATGATTGCAAGAAGCACAAAGAGTGGAATGCAAAGATAAGTATAAAAGAGTGAAGGTGAAGGAAACTTCATTGCCAAGGTTTTATTGTGAGATCTGAAGTTTGATATTTGGATCTGAGGTTTGTGACCTACTCGACAAGGTTTGATAGTGATTGTTCTAGTTGATATGATAGAGGAAGGAAGTTAAAGTTTAGTACAAAAAACTATTCTACAAGAAATAGCTGAGAGATCAGTTGGACAATGAGTTGAGTGGTCTTTCCCTAGAACCTATTTGGATAATAGGTCCTTCTGCCTTCTACAACTCTTAATAGGGTTGGAACAAGTCCTAACAAAGTTGGAATATTCTAACAAGGATTCAAAGTCTCCTAACAAGGACTCATATGTACTAAATGTTGTAATAGACTCCTAACAAGGCCCATCCTCTAACATAGAATATTTCTATTCGTACATCATCTTGTGGACATCATTCCCATTAGAGTTTTCTCTCTAATAAAGGGTTTCCCTAGTTAACAAATCTAGTGCATTTGTATATGTAAATTTTAGTATGGTTGTTTTTTACTTTGATTAAATGGTTAAGATTATTTAGGGTTGATAATTAGTGGATTATTGTTTTTAACAATTGGTATCAGAGCATCACGTCCTTCAAGATAAATCTTAACATCTTTGGGAGATTTGTTGTGAGTTATTTTAGAAAGAATAGTCCTAAGTTGGATGGAGAAAATTTTGACACCTAGAAGATGAAGCTTCTTAGTGAGAGATTAGAATTGTGTATAGAATTAAGCATTGAGCTTTTGGATAGAGGTAAAATTAAAGACTGATATAGATCTGAAGAAGACATGGAGATCAAAGAAAGTGTTGATCTACTTATGAAAAGAGAGAAAGAAGGTATGTAAATTTTTTCTTGTTGGACATGTAAAGATTTGGGTCATTTTTCATCTGCATACCCTAAGAGAGTAAGGAAGAATAGAAAGAGTTTACTTTCTCATTAAAATGAGGAATTTAAATCTAGTATGGAAAGATTCTTGAATGATTGTGATAACGAGATTGAACTAGTTAAGGAAAAGGAAGTATTGGAAGAGATAGCTTTGTTAACTATTACAAGTGATGATAAAGAAGAGGATAATTTTATAATTGATAGATATAATGATGAAGTATTCTTTAAGACTAATAATGATTTGTGGAATGAAGGAGAGCTAAGGGAGGAACAAAGCTTAAAACCTTCAAAAGAGATAGCAGTTGAGATAACAACTCCTACTTCTAGTAAGAATATGACAAAGAATTACCCACTTGAATAGATCATTAGAAGTAGAGAAAAAGTTGTGATGACAAGAAGTAGAATCAATAAAGAACTATGTTTCATATCTCAAGTTGAACCAAAGAATGCAAATGAAGCATGTAAAGATGACTATTGGAAGCAAGTTAAGAAAGAAGAATTGGATGAGATAGTGAAGAATGAGACATGGTAATTAGTCCCCAAACTAGCAAACAAGAATGTGATAGGAACAAAAAGGGTATTCAAGAACAAGATGAATGAACAAGGTGAATTTGTAAGGAACAAAAAAATATTGGTATTTAAAGGTTACTAATAGCAAGTAGGAATATAAAATGATGAAACATTTGATCCTATGGAAATAATAGAAGTGGTAAGGTTATTCTTACAATATGTAGCATATAAGAAATTCAAAGTGTATCAGATGGATGTCAAGTCAACATTTCTAAATAGAGAACTTGAGAAAGAGGTATACATAGAGTAGCCTAAAGTTTTTCCTTTAACGAATGACAGGGAAATATTATAAAATTCAAAGAAAGCATTGTATGGCTTCAAGAAAGCTACCTAGAACTTGGTATTCAAGGTTGGACAAGCATTTAGAAAAACTTAGATTTAACAAAGGTATTGCAAACAATAATCTATACTAAAAAGAAATTGATGATGGATTGATGATTTTGGTGATATTTGTTGATGATATAATATTTGAATTAAATGATAATTAAAATGATAAGTTCGCAGAAGAAATGAAGAAGGAATTTGAAATGAACATGATAGTAGAAATGAAATATTTCCTAGGATTACAGATTGTGTAGGACAAAGAAGGAATCTTTATTTCTCAAACTAAGTATTTGAAATATTTACTAAAAAGGTTTGGTTTGGAAACATGTAAACCTTTTGAACACTTATGGTAACTAGACACAAGTTATCTACAAAGGTTGAGACACCTACTACTGAGTAGGAGTATAGATCTATGATCAGAGGATTAAAATATCTGACTAACACCAGGCTAGATATAGAAAATGTAGTTGGAATTTTTGCAAGATTTCAAGATGATACTAGAGAAGCACATTGTGCAATAATCAAAAGGATATTTAGATACCTAAAAGAAACACCAGACTTTGGATTGTGGTCTGGCATATCTAATGATTTCAATTTATAAGCTTATATTGATGTTGATTGGGAAGGAAGTATGGATGATAGAGAGAGCATTAGTGATAAAACCTTCTTACTTGGATGAAGATTAGTTTCTTGGCTAAGAAAGAAGCAGGACTGTACCTCACAAAGTACAATACAAGCAAAATATGTTGTAGCAAAAAGCAATTATAATGAAGCTTTTTGGATAAAGAAAATGCTGAAGGATATAAGGATAGGATTTAGTGGACCTACTGTTATACATTGTGACAACATAAGCATAAGAAATATATCTAAGAATCCAATGTTGCATTCTAAAACCAAGCAGATTTCTATCAAATATCACATGTTTAGAGAGAAATTTGCAAAAAAGGAAATTAGATTGGAGCATGTAAGCATGAAAGAGAAGATTAAAGAAATTTTCACCAAACCTCTTCCCAAATTGACTTTTGAGTATTTGTAAGGTATACTAGGGATTATGCCCCTTCCTACATTAGAGTAGATGATGCAAGAGTAAATTAGTCTAGTGTAACAGAGGACTATTGTTTATCTAGACTGAATTTCGATGGTTACTATATGGAGGAGTATTTGTGATGGACAGAGTCATCTAGGAATCTTGTTGGATGTTGTTTTTGAAGTTTCTTTGGACATTTGAGCATGTTAGAGATAGTTGTTGTAGTTATTGATGGTTACTAAAAACTTTGACATTGATTTCAATGGGGGAGAAGTTACAACATGAAAAATAGTTTGAGCAAAAATAGGTTGAGCATGGAAAAATTCTTTGATATAGAGTACATTGAGATATATCAATAAGGGAGACTAATTGAAAAAGACGATTTGAAAAGAAAGGTTAAAATTCTATTACTGTTGATATTTTTAGAATTATATGTTTTTTTTATCTATGTTGCTATCGATGCAAAAGGTGGAGATTGTTAGAAGCATGAATGCTGATTATACTTCTATGGGGGAGTATTGTATAAAAATTAATAGATAATTATCATGATGATATGTAACATTCATGATTATGTTTGTCATTGATATCAACATAGTAGTTTTCTATGGTATCTAACAAAAGATTAGTCGTAAAGAACAAGTTGGTATGCACGGACAGTTGAGCATTTTCACTAAGTAAGGTTAAAGGGAGATACTACTAAGTGTCTAGTATATGTAGCTAACCTTAGAAGCATATGATATTAAATCTATAAGAATTTATGTAAGTTTTAGTGAACATAATTCTAAGATAAAGTTCACAAAAGTATGTTCTGGTAAACTTGTTATATCTCTTAGCAAATTTATTATTCTTAGAAACCAAAGTTAAAGATGTGAAGTAGACATTCAGGTGATGACATAGCTAAGATATCTTTCCATAATGTTATATGTACATAAATTTATTCAAGTTACAAGGAAAAGGATTAATGCTATCACGAAGTGTAACATGGTCTCAATCAGGTCCCATAATAATTAATTGAGAATGTGTAATAGCTAGCTCAAGGAATTATTTTAGGGATTAAATATAAAGAAAGGAAATTTTCCTTTATCATGGATGGATTGGATTAATGATTTTAAGAAGCACAAAGAGTGGAATGTGAAGATAAGTACAGAAGAGAAAAGGTGAAGGAAACCTCACTGTCGAGGGTTCATTACGAGATCCAAAGTTTGATATTTGGATCCAAGCTTTGTGACCTAATCAACATGGTTTGACACTGATTCGTTTGGTTCAAAAAATAGAGGAAATAAATTAAAGTATAGTACAAAAAAATATTCTACAAGGAATAGTTGAGAGATCAATTGGACAGTGAGTTTAGTGGTCTTGCCCAAGAAGCTATTTAGACAGTGGGTCCTTCTACCTTCTACAACTCCTAACAAGGTTGGAATCTTCTAACATGGATTTAAAGTATCCTAATAGGGGCTCCTATGTCATAAATGTTGTAGTAGGCTCCTAATAGGCTCCATCCTCTAACAAGGAATATTTATATTAGTACATCATCTTATGGGCATTTCCCATTGGGGTTTTCCCTCTAATCAAGGGTTTCCCTACTTTAAAAATGTAGTGTATTTATGTATGTTTATTTTAGTATGGTCATTTTACTATGATTAAATGGTTAACATTATTTAATGTTGATAATTATTGGATAACTAATTCATCACCCACTCCCCCCCAACTCTCAGTTATATTGGTGGACTAGCTTTTCTAACAAGATCTATATCATGCCCTTCACTACTCTTCTCGTTTTGTCTATCTAATTCTCGTCCAAATTTATGCCAAGTATCCAAACTTTTATTCTCTCACTTGCACATACATATTTACTAAAAATATGGTTTGGATCATCCTTTTATATCTAACTTGAGAAGTTTCTAGATCAAAATCAATGATTTGGATCTCTCCCTTTTGCTTCTTAAACTTTCTATTTTTTTGATTGGTTGATCACCTTACGTAGGGATTAATAATCTAAAAAAAAAAAAGTAATTATCTCCTTAAATTAGTCCTTAGTCACTAAATCATACATTAAGTCAACTAGAAAAGATTTACCTCCCTGCTTGTATAATTCTAAACAAATATACTAAAACTAGTTTACTTGACACATGAATACTCTTAACACTCTTTCATAATTAATCCTTATGTTGTCAACTTCTATCTACTCATCACATACTGCATGACAAGACATGAATATAATTTTTATAGCTTAGCCTTAGTAGGATGGCTTAGTCATAGGGATGACCAACCAACTCTATCATATGAATGACTACATGTTTGAGACCAATAGACAACATACCTTAGGGATCAACAAAATGATTATATTATTTTTAAACATTATATAATCTACTTTAAAAATAAACTGAAAATTCAAAAGTAAATATTAATTTAGTGAATATAATATTGAGACATTAATTTTTGTATCTATTTTAATTAAAAATTATATATTGTTTCATATTTAAAATTGTATGCTAGATTTTTTTTCCCTTTTAAGAATTGGGAGAATTGGTTTGAATGCCAAAGTTTGTAAAGCCACAATAGTTTATATCTATCCATAGTAAGTTTGAAAATAGACAAAAGTAATTCAAAATATATATTATTTTATCGATTACAATATTGATACTTCAATATTATATCTTTTAAAATTTAAAATTATATAATATTTTATTTTTAAAATTATATGCTAGATTTTTTAAACTGTTATTCTGAATTGTTGAGTGTAGCAGTATGTTAGTTTACCCATATTTTTTGCAAGACCTAACTCATGTAACCATGCCATTACTATTGACATATCAGTCAAATTTTTTATTAGTGACATACACTTATTCAGATTATAAGTATCTATCAAGCTTATTATATAGTTAACAGTGTTTACCAAGCATTTCAGTTGTTGTTGAGTTCTACAGTTGCTACTAAGTCCTCTAAGAAAATTCTAGTGTAAACTGAGCAGTTATAGTCAGTGTGAAGATTAGTAGTTTAAACTGAGCATCTCAATGTATGCCAAGTTTACTAGTGTAAACTAATCTATGTAGTGATTACTCAGCTCACAATTAATGTGATGTGAGTCTAACATTTACGTAGCCACTCAGTGTTAACTAAGTGACTCAATTTATACCACACTCAATGTGATAGTGTTTACTGCGCTATGCAAAGGTAAAAAAGTGATTCAATTTATATGATGAGTTTCAGAATATCTACCAAGTCACCAATGTAGACCAAGTTCAAAACTACTTGGAACTGATCAATATGGACCAAGCTTCTATATCTACCAAGTGGATGGTGATGCAGAGCATTGATAGTCGATGCCAAGTATCAAAACCTCACTGAGTTAGTCTTCGAAACTCTAGTGTCTACATTTGAGCTGACTTTGTAATAGTTGTGTAAACCTGTATTGTGGTTGACTTTGTAATTTGTATAATTAGATTGGTATATATGTAATATATTGTACAACATCCAATGTGTGTAAGTATCAATATCGTAATTAGTGAAGAATAGAGAGTACAACTTACAAAGGCTACAATAGTACAAGGAGCAACAAAGATTCATCTATCCAACAAGGTTATTTATACACTTAAAGGAATCTCATTTAAAAAACCAAGTTGTAGATTAAAGATCAGTGACTGCTTCATTCTAATAGGTGGATTAGTTAAATCCTTTAACAAGGTAGACCTAACATTCTTATGCAAATCTCTTTACCAAGTGCATACTTCACTATATGTTTGTAAATCTTCTAACAAGGTGAACCTAGTAGTCCTTATTGCTCCTAATAGGGTAGATCATCAAAACTGATCAATTTGAGTCTTAACAAGACACCTTTATATTGTAGTACTAAAGCTTGTGGGTATTATCCCCACCAAAATTTTACTTTCTATTTGGAAGGTTTCTGGGTCACCAAATCTTTGTGTCAATTTTTTATGAATGCTTTCATGTTTTTAGTTTCTCATACATGTAGTTAGACCAGAATATTCATATTGGATTAAATGTTAATTGGATTAAAGTTTTAGAATTTTTAGAAGTTACTGGTTCAACCCTCCCCTCCTAGTAACTTAGCATTGTTAAGAATATTTCCAAAAATTGGTATCAGATCTTTGTAGTTCTTAGGAGAAATAATAGCTTGTGCAAAGATCAAAGGCCATGGAGATATTTAGATTTGACAAAGCTATTGACAATGAGAAGCTAGATTTGGAAATGACTATTGCCCAACTCAAGAAAGCAAAGGAGCAACTCTCTTAATCCCTGAAAACAAGAAAAGAGCTTGCAATTCCAATGTATGACCATCTCTACATTGAAGAAAGAATTGAAGACCTACATTCAAGCAATCTAGATGAAGAAAATGAAGTAATCAAAGAACTCTTATAAAAGAATGGTTCATTGCAAGAAGTAAGAAAATGATGGGGACACAACCCAAACATAGAATGGACACAACAGGAAAAGGGAAATTGTATTAACTGTGAAAATAAGCTAGTACATTTAGTACAGAGAAAATAGACTTCATAAAATGCCCTATGGGCTTACAATAACATAAATCTAGAGATAATTTCTCCTTTCAATACCTTCTCTCAAACTCCACTCCGAACTACCTTTTACAATGCAAGAAATGTCCTTAAATAGACCCCAGAGGGTTAAGGACTAGGAATACATTCTATAAAGTACTAGTAGGCATCAACTGACCAAATAGAAGGCTCCAGAAGCTGTGTTAGAAGTTGACACAAATCTAGAAGAATCCAAAAATGGTAACCAAACTTCTGGGAGGCATATCTTTTGAACCGTAGCTCCGATTGACGAACCGTTTACTTTTTCAGAAAGCTCTCGAAGCGCTCTATAGCCCTATGGACCAGCTTCACTCGTCGCCCATTTTTGGCCCTTTTCAAAGTCATTTAATGCCCCTAACCTGACTTTGAAGCATTCTTAGGAGGTCTCCAAAACCCAAAAAACTATGATAACTTTTAAACTGTGTGGCTTTTTGACCTGATTCTTTTTCTGGAATGCTCTAAATTACAATTACATTCATCTGGCCAATTTACACCTCCTAGTTCACCAAAATGATGGCTCAATTACATACTCCTATTTTTTTGGCATTTACACGTATCCCAAGGTGTTTAAATACTCTATCCTAGAACACTGATAGTGGAACTATGAGAGTTGGAACCTTTATTTGACCCAAATGGGTATCCAGAAATGAAAAAACTTGAAACAGAAACTAAGTCTACATACATTTTTTTGGGTGACACAAGATTGCCCTTTTACCTCTAGATGCTCCTGCATCAGAAAACTAAGAAGAGAGAAAGAAATTCAATCAATAAGATTATGTGGAGTCATGGAAGAGAAAAAAAAGATAAGAGAAGAGATAGAATGAAAAAAAAATGAAATTGAACACCAATCCCTTCAGGAAGTAGACTTCATTGATCGAATCTGTAATGCAAATGAAGAAATAATGAGCCTAAATTCTAAAAATGAAAGATTGTGGATTGACCTAAACTTTGAAAGAAAAATCAATGAAATATTCATGAAATCCCAAGTAGACATGAATCAATAGAATGAGAAAAATCTTTATAGACAAAAAGGAGAAGTAGGAATTGGATATATAGAAGAAGGAGAATCATCCAAGCAAGGAGCTCAAAGGAATCAAAGATCTAATTTCAATCACTATGATAAGATAGGTCATACTTCAAAAAAATGTTGGAGCAATGGAAAAGAAAAATTCAATGGAAAATGTTTCAATTACAATCAGCATGGTCATAAGGCTAATGAATGCAAAGAGAAATCAAGATTTAAAGCAAAATGTCACAAATGCAAGAAGCATGGGCACAAATCATCAAAATGAAAAACCAAGACGTTAAATCCAATAGAAGAAATTGTGAAAGCTATTTTTTTTTAGGACTACAAGGCTTTGTATAGATGTCATTATTGTGGAGAATTTGGACACATTAGAATGATTGTGTAAAGCATCACTTGAGGAAAAGAGATACTACTAGAAGATGTTTCATTTGTACAAAACTTTGTCATATTGCCAAGAAGTGCATGAATACTAGAGAATAGAAGATGAAAAGAAGGAAAAGGCTGATAACATTTGAAAATAGATGAAACAACAATGGGTTCCAAAGTCTACCGAGAATGCAAGTGCAAACAATGATGAACAAGTCACTTAAGAATTGGGTGGCTCCACAATTTCTAATTGAGTTCTCAAAGGAGAATAGGAACTAGGTTACAAAAGAGGGCATTTAAATTATTCCCAATTTAAAAGGACAAAAGATCCATATCCATATTCAAGATATAGAGGGATCACCAAGTGGAAAGGGTACCAGTCACTAGTGAGTTACTTTTCTTACTGAGTGAGGTTGGGTCATAGACTCTACTGAGCGAGTTGGGAGTAACTAAAGTCTCATATGGCTACTAAATGATGGGAGACACTACCAAAAAATCAATACAAGGAAGTGGATGACAGTGTATCAATTTGATCTACCATACGTACTAAGCATTTATGTCAAAAATTGATAGAAGGAATGGAATCAAATTAATTTTTACCATGAATTTTTAAGAGCTATTACATAGTGTGATCTTCAAGAGCTTCAAAAGTGATTTGAGAAAATTATTACTGAAAGATTTAAAGTGATGTTCTGACATGCTAGTTCATGGTGAATGGAAGGCTCTAGATTTCTATCTCACCCTACCATCACCAGAACCCTGGATCTGAGTGGAGTGTAGTCTCAAATCCCTCCAAAGGTACTATTGATAAATGACATTCCTTCTCACTTTAAATGCACAACTCAAGATATTGACAATTTGGAAATGGATGAAGCCCTAGATCAGTTGTTTGTTAATGACATTTTGAAATTTGAGCATCAACACCTAGAAATAAAAGGGTTAACGCATATTCCTCACATGCCCCATGAATTTCAAGTAAAATGGATTATGTATACATTTAGTCAAGTACATAATGGATAGTTATGGTTGGAACAACCAATTTTAATCATTAAGAAGATGATTTATAGAATCACTGATCTTCTAATGTTGGCCAAGGCTAAAATGACCAAAACCTTAGGTCAGGCTAAACTTGAGAAGAAAAACCTAGTAGAATGGGATGGTAGAGGCATGAAGATAAGTAGTGTGATTGACCTAAACAAAATTTTTGCATTCATATCATAGCACACAAGATCCATAGCTCTAGTCAGTTGAACAGTGTTCCTTTTGAAGTAGTTGACCTTTCTAACAAGGTATTCAAGAACAACCTTTCACTTGATCTTTCCAAGCTTTTGTTGAATAAATTCTAAAAGAACATGGAAAGTATCCAAAAAAAAAAGAGCAACCCATCTAGGTTTGGTTCTCTATTGACTTGTTTATTCTTTTATGTTTAGAAAATTTCCCTTCAAAAGTTTTTTTTGTATGGAGAAAATATGTGCCAATTCTTTACCAAATTAATGAGTATATTGTTGAGATGGGAGAGAATTATAATAGTATTAAGGATAACTATTTTGATGCATTTAGAGAGAAAATGAATAATAGATTCAAGATTCCAAATAAATTAGTTGAAGATTACAAGGATAATGTATGTTTCATGGTAGACAGTGATAAGGTATACATTCATGTAGTTAGTCCTAGAATTGCATGGTGAAACCTCTTGGATATGAGATTAATATTGATGAAATAAAGAAAATTATTGAGGCACTTGTACATGAACTAGTTGATCCCAATGAACCATATTTTGGTACTTATGATGAAGCCAAACCTAGGATAGAACTGGAGATCAAGCTCCCTCTGGCAGTAAACAAAGGCAAGAAAAGAATTGTCAAGTTCAAAACTAGTTCCACACTTTTGTTAACCAAGGAAAAAGGTGAGGATGAAGAAGCAAAGGATGCGAAAGAATCATAGGAAGAAGAACCACTAAAGAAGAAGGGCAAGGTAATTATTAACAAGCTTCCCAAGCCATCAACTAACATGTTTACCTAAAAGGCCTCAAAGAAGAAGGATGATAAGGAAGGAGGAGATATAATATTTATAAAACCTCCACCCCCCTTCCAAGATAGGCTAAAAGAACTAAAGGATGGGGCTGGTATAACAAATTTTTGAGGCATTAAAGTATTAAATGAGGGAAGAGGAAGAATAGAAGTAGATTGAAGACCTAGTGATGGACGAAATGGGTAATCGAAAATACTCACTAGACCAACTTACTTCTCAGCTCCCTAATATTTTGATGGATAAGATCAACCGAAGATGGGAATTTTCCATGAAAACTATAAAATAAATTTGTACCTTGAGGTAGCTTGTTTCAAGCCTAAAAAACATGAAGATTAAAGAATCTCTAAAGAAAAATGAGGAGAAATTAACTTTGAAATTTAACACTTGTCTAGTTTTGATAAAAGATATTGAGCATGTTGTAAGAAATGCAACTAATACTTGGAAGAATATATATCTTCTTCTTAAACTGAGTGATTTTTCTATTGAGGTGAAATATGATGATGATGATGATAAAGAGGAGAAAGATGAAGAGGAAAATGTTGAAGAAATAACACATTTTGACAATGAAGAGGAATAGGAGCAAAAGGCTACCAAGGAAGAAATGCAAAATGATGAGGAAATTGACCCTATCAAGATTGTTGCAGTAGTTACAGCCTCACTTCCTCATTCTCCAAGCAAGGTATTGACTACATCAAGCATGGAGATAGCCTCTGTAGGATTTCTTGTGACTAGTACACCAAGCACATCTAGCCAATCAATCTTTGCACCAACTCAGCTCAACACATCATTGACTAAAGTGACCTTAACTTAATATACCGAGCTGCAAACTCTTCTCTCTTCTATTGTGTTGGCTACATTAGTTTTGAATTCATCAATTTTTTCTATTGTAGGTATTACTTAAGGTACTTCTACAATAAGTGTAGTATCAATTTTTGTAGCTAGTCCTAATATGTCTACTATTGTTTCAATTCCTAGTAAGAAAGAAATAAGTGTAAGGATAGTTGAGACCAAGTCTCAACTAAGCACAAAATTTTTGGGCCATATAAAAGAAAAGGAGGATGAAATAGACCTTAATGAGGAAATTTTAATCCCAAATTGGGACATTTCCAAGCTCAATCTATATTAGATGTAGACATGTGGTGAACTTCTCCAAAAGAAAGCCAAGAAACAAAGGCTAAGAGATGAAAGGGATAAAGAGTGTTGGAAATTTGTTCAACACTCCCCTCGAGATTTGTGACAAGGGCTTAACTACCTCCTATGTACTATAAGTTGAGTGGTTGTATTGGGCATTGATAGATTGGTCTTTTGGTGCAATGACAACCCCACTCTAACAAGTGGTATCAAAGCTTGGTCACAGGTTCGAATCCTTAGACCCTCAAGTAATGTTGAGGGGGAGATTGTTGGAAATTTTTTCAGTGCTCCCCTTAGGATTTATGGCAAGGGCTTAACCGCCTCCTATGTACTATAAGTTGAGTGGTTGTATTAGGCATTGGCAGATCAGTCTTTTGGTGCAATGACAACCTCACTCTAGTAAAAGAGTTCAAAATTATTGAATATGCCAAGAATATTTTGGTAGAGGTGGTAGGAATAGAGGTTGACTCATCACAACTAATTTTGTTTCAACTAGAAGAGGTAGTTCAAAAATTTAATGAAGATATAGATGGATAGGACAATTTACTTCAAAAGGAAAAGAAGAAACTTGAGAATAAAGTGTTAGAGCACATTTCTCAACAAATTGCAATTTAGCAAGTACAACTCTCCACCATTTTGGGTTCCTTAGAAACTTCATGTACTAATGTATCAATACTTTTTGGTAAATTATGCGATGGTTCAAAATTTACTAAGAAAATAAAGGAAAAATTATCGAAGATAGATGAATACCTCAAGGAAAGTTCTTAGTAGCTACAACTTGATCCTTGTTCAAGCTTGGTACATTTCAATAAGATTAAATTTTTGACAGAGTAACAGGCAAAAGTGGTTAAGAAAGAGGCCAAAATAAGATCTACACTGGTAGATATTCAAAATATGATTCTTCCCATCATCGATGCTCTACAAAAGCACATTACACATTCTAATCCCTCATCCATGACAACAACTTTTCCATAGTAGACCACATGATTGAGTTGTTACCAAAAGTGTAGATTGAACTACACACATGTAAGGCCTTGCAGGATAATTGGGACCAAACAATGGCCATAATACTCAAGGTACAGTGAAATTTTTTGTCTCATTTTGGCATTAATATGTAAATATATAGAATAAATATTTGGCATTATTGTCAAAAAGGAGGAGAATATATAAGAAAAGTTATGGGAGAAGATATGAACATATGGAAATGATAAGTTATGGGGGAGAAAATATAAAAAATTCACATAAGCTATAAAGGAAATAAATGTGAATTAGATGTATAGCAAGTATGTACAATATATTGTATAAAAGCCTTACCATGTACAAAAATATATCTTACAAAACCAATTTTGAAAAATCTCAAAGACTACATACTCTATTGAACTAAGAGTCACATGGTGATGGATAAAGATGTTTAGAAACTTTTTGAGTTTAGTTTTGGCTGATAAGTGTTTTTATCACTAATGCCAAAGGGGGAGATTGTTGACATATTAGTCAATTTTTTTATTAGTGACATACACTTATTTAGATTATAAGTATCCACCAAGATTATTGTACAATTAATAGTGTTTACCAAGCATTTCAATTGTTGCCAAGTTCTATAGTTACTACCAAGTCCTCTAGAAAAATTCTAGTGTAAACTGAGTAGTTACAGTTAGTGTGAAGATCAACAATATAAATCAAGCATCTCAGTGTATGCCAAGTTTACTAGTGTAAACAGAGTTATGTAATTATTTTTGAGTTTGCAGTTAATATGATGTGAGTGCAATGTTAACTGAGCCACTCAGTGTTAACCAAGTTACTCAGTTTATACCAACTTCAAGGTGATAGTGTTTACCAAGCTATACAAAGGTAAACAAGTGATTTAGATTATATGACTAGTTTTACAGTATCTACCCAGTCACCAATGTAAAGGGATTTCAAGACTAGTTGGAAGTAATTAGTATGGACTAAGCTTCTACATCTACTAAGTGCATGAGGATGTTTCGAATTGATAGTAGATGTCGAGTATCAGAACCTCGCTGAGTTAGTCTTTAGAACCTAAGTGTCTATATTTGAGTTGACTTTGTAATATTTGTGTAAACTTATATTGTGGCTGACTCTGTAATTCATATAATTGGATTGGTATATATGTAATGTATTGTATCACATCCAATGTGTGTAAGTATAGATGCAATAATCAGTGAAGAATAGATAGTGCAAATTACAAAGGCTACAATAGTATAAGAAGTAGCAAAGATTCATCTATCATGGCAAGATGATTTATACAATTAAAGGAATCTCATTCAGCAAACCAAGTTGTAGATGAGAGATCAACTACTTCATCCTAACAATTGGATCAGTCAAATCCTTTAACAAGGCAGACCTAACAGTCTTATGCAAATTTCTTTACCAAGTGCATACTTCATTGTATGCTTGTAAATTCTCTAACAAGGTGGACCTATCAGTCCTTATTGCTCTTTATAGGGTAGATCATCAAAATAGAACAATGTAAGTCTTAACAGGCCAACTTTGTACTATAGTACTAAAGCTCATGGGTATCATCTCCACCCAAGTTTTACATTCTATTTTGAAGGTTTTGGGGTCACCAAATCTTTGTGTCAAAGTGTTATGAATGCTTTCATGTTTTCAATATCTTATGCATACAATTATATCATAATATTCATATTGGATTAAGTGTTAGTTGGATTAAAGTTTTAGAAGTTACTGATTCAGCCCTCCCCTCTTAGTAACTTAGCATTGTTAATAATATTTCCAACAATTACATGAACATTCCTAGATAAAATCATGAGCTTAAAAATGTAAATTGACTTACATCATAGTTCAATATTTAATACTTTTGAAAGAATTAAATGTTATCTTTTGTGATTTATTATTATTTATTCATCTTACATATCAAATAAGTTAATTCGTTTCAGGAATAATTTAAAATGTTTATAAAATAAAAACTATTTTTAGGTGGAAACAAGTCACTAAATTTTTTTCTATGGTGAATTAATTCTTTTAAAATAATTAATCATGAAAAGGGATAAAAGGGTGAAAAAATTTGTAAACTAGTGGATTAAGAAGTGATGAGCAGTTACAAAACCACCTGAAGGAAATTCTATGAAAAGGGAAAATTTTATTCTAAAGGGGCTTCTTCTCTTGAGAAAAAAGAAAGGAGACTTTGTAATCATTTTCCATATGATTTTCCAATTTGAAATATATTCATCAAAGAATCATTTCTCCCTCATGAATTAATTTCCTTCCAACAGTCTTTTGTCCTATTACAAAGAGAGTGATTTGTGCAACATGTTGATAAATTATGTTTCTATCAACATTAAAAGTTATTTTTTCAAAATATATTAAGATATTTACTATCTTTTATGTTATGAATAGTGAAATATTTTTGATATCTACAACAGGGTATTTCAAATTACTTCATTTATTTTTAGATATATTAATAGTTTTTGTACCATTAATGAATTACATTACTAGTTGCAATAATTATTTCTTTGGGAGCAGTTAAATTACAAATACATTTCCAATTTAAGGGATTTTCTTCATTTTCAAGGACATGAGAATTATCTATTTCATGGTTACTTATCCTAGTGTTATGAGAATTTTTGATTTCCATTGGAAAGATTTGATAAACAAAGTATAGTGAGACATTACTTGCAAACATAATTGGTGACTCTAAGCCTTGTGTTGGAATCTTACAATCTTACAATTGTTTTTTTTTCATTGATGTCAAATCTATTGATGAGACATATTTCTACCTAATCTAAATGTCATATTTGTTTAATTGATGAAGAGGATTTGAGAAATTTCTAACCTAGAGGAAAGGTTGAGTAATGAAAATGAAGGTACAATGGACATTTGATTAGATAGACTTTGATAAAGTAAAGTGATTATTTATATCAAAAAATTTAAGCCAAGCTAAGAAATAAAGTAAAGGGAAATGGAATACCAATTAATGCGAGTGTCAATTGAGCACGAGCTAGTGCTGAGAAAATCTAGTGTCAACTGAGCATCAATATCAACCGAACAAGCTAGTCAACGTCGAGCCAGAAATTTTTACAACAACCAAGTATTAAGTGATTATTGAGTTTTACTAATTTCTGAGTAACACTATTGAAGATGAATTTGAGTAAATATTGTTTCCCAACCAACTCAGTTGATTTCTTGGGAGATATAAATTGTGTTGAAGATAAGATTTATGAGTTGGATCATTAAATTCAAGGCCAGGATTAGGTAAAGGCCTAATAGAAGGATTCTAGAGAAGTTTCTAAAAGAATATTAAGAGGATGGATGGATACAATGAATCATGTTGAGCCCAATCATTAATCCTAAAATCTACAATAATCGTGGAAAATGGTAACAGAAGAATTTTCTATTTAAAGAGGTCTAGAGATGAATAAGGTGTCTATGTGAAAGTTTGTATGTGAAGAGAGGAATATAGAGATGTTGATCTTAGATTGGTTTTGATAATTGAGTGTCAATAGACTTAAGCCTTTTACCAAGTTCATGTCAAACTAGTAACATATGCCAAGTATAATGTGTATAGATGCTGAGTAAATAGATAGAGCCAAGCAAGTTTCAAGTGTTGAGTGAATAGTAGATGCCAAGTAAGTTCAAGTGTTGAGTTAGATAGAATTATAGTATGTGCCAAGCATCAGTAATAACAAGTGTTGGGTAACACATAAATTATCTAGTTGTTTGTGATGGAACAAACAACTATGTAAACCATTTTTGAGCTGACATATGGATAGATCTTGAAGCTTTGAAGATAAGATCAAATCTATTTGGATTCCCTATGTGATCAACATGCAACCAATTCGAAAAATGGAAGGAATTGAATAGAAAAATGGATGAATCTCAATCATATATTCATACCTAACCCTAAGCTACCAAAGTATTTTTAAAAGGGAGACAAAGCCCCATAATTTATTATCAATGAGAAAAAGCATTAGAGAATGCATGCAAGGAGGTGATACTAGTGAAGATTTCAAGGAAGTGAAAAGGGGTGAATTGATCAATATACATTCAAGGTGACTTAGAAGAAGGACAGACTTGTAGAATTAGTTATTAGAATAGAGGATTGAGGTTACAACAATTTAATATCAGAATAGAAAGGATCAAGATGGATTGAATGGAGATCTAAAATCAATAATACTAGATTGTAAGTGTATTAGATCAAACATTATATTGTACTTTCTAGCAACTGTATCAGTAGGATGAAATCCTTTTATTAAGGTTGAATTAATAGTCATTGTGAAATCCTTTAATTGAGTGACATTCCGAGTGAGTGTTCTAAAGTCTTTTATCCAATCACACTTTTAATATTGTGTTAAAATACTTTCATAATGTGGGATCTAACAATAATTTTTAAGCCTTTAATAGGGTATACCTTTCATAGGGAAGATCATGTAAATGGTCAAAATATGTAACCTTAATAGGTGAACTTTATTGCTATAGTAGTGAAGAATTGTGGGTGTCATCCCCACCCTAGTTTTACCTTCTCATTGGAGGGTTTTTGGGTAATCATATCTAGTGTCAAGTGTTTATGTGCATGCATGTTATTTCAATTTGTTTATGCATGCATTGTTTTAAAGTTAAAAGTATTATTGGTTAGAGATTAGTACTTTTCATTCACCCCCCCTCTCAAGTATACATTTCCAATTTTTATTTCCACTAATTGGTATCAGAGCTAAGTTCTCATTAGGAGAAGCCTTACAACTTGGAGAAAAGATCTTGAGATGGAATTTTAAAAGTTGGGAAAGGTCATTAAGAATCGGGAAATTAAGATATATCTCTTACTGCAACAAATGAATAAAGCTAGAGATGACTTGAGAAGTTCACTAAAGAGAAGGAAAGAGATTGCTATAGCAAAGAATGACACTCAATACAAGGAGATTGACACCACAAATTTATTTGTAGATGGTAAATCCTATGAATTTGATGCATAAATTGTAGATATCATGGACAAGAATAGAGCACAAGCTAAGGAGATCAAAAATCTCAAGTTGGAGCAAGAATCACAAGCAATGCTACTATGTGAGGTAACTAAGCAAAACAAGAAAGTTATAGAAGATGAGGCCATGATTGAAGAAGACAAAAGAAATTTTGGAAAATAGATTGCAAGGAAAATCAAGAGAGCTATTTAGGATCTCAAACATGCAATTGGTCACCCTAAGCCAAATGATGAATGTCCATCATGAGTTGAATGTCAAGGACATTGAGATAAGTACATTGAAGTTGCAGAATGAACAATTGCAAAATGACCTGAAAAGAGAGAAGGAGTTTGCTAAAAGTTTCAACCAGCCAAATAAAGCCATCAAATACTTTGAGAAACTATTGAAATCTCCTAGATTGAGTAAAGACACATTAAGATTGGGCTACATAGGCACTGAAGAAGGAGAATCATCCAAAGCTATTGAGGAAAGAAACAATAAAGGTAAGAATTCTAAACCTACTTTTCATCATTGTGGAAAGAAAGGGCACACAACTAATGTTTGTAGGAGCAAGAATTCTAAGCCAAAGAACATGATTCATTGTTACAAGTGCAACAAACAAGGTCATCAGGCACATGAATACAAAACTAGAACCATGCATGCACCAAAATTTGAAGGATGTTGCTACAATTGTCAAAATTTTGGACACAAAGCCATTGAATGCAAATCCAAGTCCACATGGTCAAAAATTCCTATAATTTGGATTACAATACAAGAAATAGCTATCATTATTGTAAAGAGTTTGGACACATCCTTGAGAATTATATCAGAACATATTTTAGTGGTAGCTACAATAGATGGTTGAATCAAACTATATGCTTTAGTTGTTTGAAGACTAGTCATATCAGCAAGCACTACCCAACAAGGATAAAGGAAACTAACTCAGAGTTCAGCAAGGAAAAAGGAAAGGTAGATGTTCAGCACATTAGAGGAGAGATGAACAAGACATGGAAAAAGAAAGATGGATGTAGGACATCAAATGAAGGGATCACTTCACCTAAAAGATCAAGTGATCACACTTCATCAAAATAAGAAAAAAGAGATATGTGAGATTGATATTTAAATGCTTCATCATACATTAGTTCTAAGATAATTTAGTGCTGAAAAGGAAAAACTAGCACAAATAAAGATACAAGTAAACAAGGAAAAACAAAGTGTGTGCTAAGTTGTCAACCAATGCCAGTTGAAACTAAGTTTGTAGTATCTACCAAGTGAAGGTAATTCCTATTGAAATCGAGTAACAATAATTCTAATAGCTTTCGAGTTATGGAAAACCAATGTATGCTTAGTGAAATAGCAATTATACAAAATTTGAGTTTACAATTATACATGCACATGCATTAAATGCAACATTTTGAAAAGGTATAAGGTATATTTTTGCCCTTTTTTGTTGTTACGAAGATAGAGCAAGAGCGAGCAGAGTGAAGAAGCAATTGACGAGTAGAGATTGAAGCTTTTGAGTGGATTCTAGTAAAGACCAAGCATTATTCCATTGATCTAAAGCTATTATTCATGTGTTGAGTTACACAATTATACAGTTTAATATCTATTGAAACCCTAGTTTGCAAAATGGTCTCTAGCTCTAGAAATCCTAAGGATAAGGAACCTTTTGAAGTATAGTTAGTTAGTAATGAGTTTAAACAACCAAACTTTAGGGCTATTCACAAATTTGCATACAATAATGACTCGACAAGGGCATTATTAATTATTCCACCCAAGGTCGTAATAGTTTAGGATGTAAGGAAATGTTATAACTGCAAGGTTGGAAGGATAAGAGACATGGAAATTCATTAGGCCTATGATAAACTATGTGAGAATGGAGTGTTGAAAGAAGAATTCCAAATTGTTGAGAGGAAGGGCTTAACTTGTTCCCTAGATTTCTCCATTGTCTTTAAGACTGAATGGATAAGAATTGTTTTCAACAGAATCCATGATGGGTGCCTATGGATGGATGGAGACTATCAAATTTTCAAAGAGAATTGTGCATATGGTTATAGGATATCAAACCCTAGAACAACCCAAAACCATAAGGAGCAACTCTAAAGATGTAATTGAGAAAAATATAGGGGCAAAGTGGGATAAGAAGGGAATGATCATTGATACCATCTGTATACACTAATCTAATATGCTAAGAACACTAATTTAATGAAAAAAAAAGCATTCACACATTAAACCACCATAACATATAAGAGAGACTAAGATAAGCCCTCAATTGAGAATATGAACCATTAAGAGGTTCTCTCAATGAATGCATTTCTTGTTTTGGGGATGAGTCTATTTGCTTAGATTTGGTATGTGTGCTCAAATGCTCAAGATGGCTCTAATGGATGGAGATGGGTAAGGGAAAATTGGTAGCTTTGCGAGTTCTCAATTTGGCATTATAAGGGTATGGGTATGGATTTGGATCTTAAAATAGCATTATGACTTTAATAAAAGGATTGTGATGAAATGGCTTGGGAGGGGATTCAATTTATAGGCCAAGGGGTAGAGGGATGGATGGCTTAGATGCAAGGAGAGATGAAAGCTTAAGGAGGGCTTGGATGCAGTCAAAGGAGAGCACATGGATTGTGCTTGTTCAGCACCAATGGGAAGGTGGCACTTGTCACAAGAAGGATGAGTGTGAGAGGATAGGATAAGGGGTTGGTTAAAGGCTTGATGAGGGAGGTTTATAATGTAAGAGGGATGTAAGAGTCATGAGCGGGCTTGTACGAGCATTTAAGGGTTTGTGGGCTTTATCAAGTTTGTGGTTGGGATATTTTGAGGGGAGACTTTGGTTTGATTTAGGAAAGTCTTAAACTTGTTTAGTGAATGTGAAAATATTAGGGGGTGGATTAGGCTTGGGTTTAGGATTAGATTAGGGATTTTAGAGATGTGCAAGTGGATGGCATTAATGAGGTTGGGTGAGTTAGTGGTTAAGCTTGGTTAGTATGGGTGGATGGGGTGGATTAATCTGAATGGAGGATTAGGGATAAGTTAGGGGTTTTTAGATTTGAGGGATTTATTTATCAAATAGATTTATTTATCAAATATATTTATTTAATAAATGGGGATTTTGGAATTAGATAGGAGAATAGGATTTAATTGATAAATGATAGGTTGTTTGATTTATCAATTAGGACTATAGATGATTAATTAAATTAATTAGCTAGGGGATGGAAAAGGATTAATTAAATAAGAATTTAATTAATGATGCCTTTAGAGATGGCTAAATTAGATTACCAAAGCAGTGTAATCAAATTTAGGTGTCTACACCATCAAGGATCCACTTCTTGAATTTTTAGTAAGGGTCATATCTCACAAATTCTATCAGTCAAGCCAATTGAATAGTGTGCCATGCATATCACTTGATGTAGGATACAATATTGTGAAGAAATATCATATGTATGATCTTGTAATGCTATAGTTGTAGAAAATCATAGAGAACTTAGGAGCAATAAGGAGATCCAAAAGTGCTCAATGCAAATATGGTTCAATTATGATATGTATATCTTTCTATGTTCAAAATGAGTTTCCCTCTTCTGGTAAGGTAGGATGGAAGGCCAATAGGTCTATAGCTATACAAATAAATGAGTGTATTGAACAAATGGTAGATAATTTTGTGTTTTTGATGACTAACTACTTTGAGGATTTCAAGTAATCCATGAAACAAAGAGTGAGAATCCCAGTTTCCTTGGTGGAGAAGTACTACAATGACATTTATCTCTTGGTAGATATTGACTATAGTT
Organism: Cupressus sempervirens; assembly: GCA_028749045.1. Classification (NCBI taxonomy): domain Eukaryota; kingdom Viridiplantae; phylum Streptophyta; class Pinopsida; order Cupressales; family Cupressaceae; genus Cupressus; species Cupressus sempervirens. The sequence goes on from CM053789.1 coordinate 335,367,409, forward strand.
TTGTCTAGGTTGCAGTACCTGAAGTGAGATGACTAAGGGCTTTGGGATATGAAATCAATATTGATGAAGCATCAGTTTCCATCACTGCACTACTTGCAAAGGAGGTTGACAAGATAGTAAAAATCTTGGGAAATTATGATGTTGTCAAATCCAAGGTGGAAATGGAGTTTAAAACTACCTCAACTCTCAAAAAGAAGGATAAAATGGTTAAGAAGATGAAAGCAAAATTTGGCGAAGGAGCTAAAGGTGATAATGAAGATGATGATGAAGAGGAAGAAGAAGAACAAGAATAGGGCCAAGAACCTCTTGCCCTAACCCAAGGTATGGGTGAAGATGAATAAGAAGGTGTCGAGGAGGAATGGGCCAAGGAAGCACCAACAAAAAAATAAACAAAGAAGAGAAAGGCTAAGACATAGCCTATAGCTCAGCTTAAGGGTAAGAAAATTTCTAAACAAAGACCTGCAAAGCCTACTACTCTAGCCACAAGAGAAACCACAAGGGCCACCAGTTAAAAGGCTAAGGAGAAAATAAAAGAGAAGAAGAAGGCTACTAAGCAACTAGGTCCAGTGTAGAAGAAATTAAGCAGAAAATATGTTGCACAACTAGAATTTGATGATGAGAGGACCAAGTCAGATGACACAAGCTAGTTCAAAGTGGTAAGTCATGCTCCCAAGTTTGATGTTGAAATATTTTTTATAATATTAGGGATAATATACACTTAACTAGTTTTAAAAATATTGATTTTAATAAATTAAGTAGTGAAAATAAAAATAAGGTGGAAGAATTAATATATGGCATGATGAAAGAATTCAATAATACCCTACTTGAATTTGACATTACAATACCCAAGGATTTATATTCAATTGGTACAAGTGATGCTAGAATTGTCCAAAGGGAAAATAACAAAGGCAAACAAGAAACATGGTAGCAAGTTTGCATCCAAGTATAGGGAATTCAACATTCTTCAAAACAAGATTGAAGATGTTGTAAAGAAGTCCACTCAAATGTGGAACTTGATATATGGGCTAACTACTATTAAGGAAGGAGAAGAAGATCCCTTTGAGGGAAGAAATAATGGAGAAGATGAAGATAATGATCAGGAAGGATAATTGAAAAAGAAAAGGCATATAACATAGTGAAGAAGGTATTGCAAAAAAATGATGAAATGGAAACTGTTCAGTAGCAAACAAAACAAGGTGTGCAAGACACAAAACTACCATCATTAAGCCCTCCACATGACACAAACATACATGTAGAGATAGTAAAAGGAAAAGATGTTCCTAACACCTCAGCTCAAAAAATCAATCCACTAACTATAGAGGATTTAAAGAAGATCCTTGACCAATCTACACTACAACAAAGAATTGTGTGATAATCTAGTGTTTGTCAGTGTGGATGAGTTGCAAAAAGCAGTAGCTGACATAACTAGGGATAAGGTGAAAACACAAGAACCACCTATTGCCATTCCTACAACTACTAGTGATCAACCTCAAGAACAAGCATTTGGAGATGAATCATCTAAGGTTGATACCATAGTCAAAGTTGTTATGACTGAGCAATTGACTAAGACTATTGAGGAGCCTACAAAGGAATAAACAAGATAGACAAAGGTATCTTTAACTACTACACAAGCACAAGTTGCACCACAAATAATGGTGATTGATCAAGGAGGATAACAAGAAGAGAAGGATATTCCAAAGGGAAAAGGAGTAGGAATCCATTTAGACATTGGTTAATTTACCAACAACTGGCTCTCCAACTAAAGTCCTGTAGAAGCTGAGCACTAATGCAATGCCATTTCAAATTTTAGCACCAGGCTTAAGTTCCACAAAGGTTGCAAGGGTAATTCACTATGGAGACCCCAACATTAGATGAGGAAATTGTTATACCAAAATATGACTATGCAACCGTGAACCTTAAACAGATCAATGAGATGCAAGAGGCATTGGAAAGGAAGAACCTAGAGATACTTAGAAAAGAGTATAAGCAAAGCCAAGCATTACATGAAATCAAAGACAACTTCTTAGATACATTCAAGTTGCAAACACCTAATGAAACCAAGTCAATATTGTAACAATTGTTAGAAATTGTTGAATAGGTGATAATTGAAGACTAGGAAACCAATGCAAAAATCATGGAATGGTTTGAAAATAAGTTTTACAATAAATTAACTGAGAAAATACCTACTCGAATAGCACTATCACAAGTGGAGCTAGCGATAAAGATAGAAAAATTGAAGAAGGTACTTGAGAATATATTGTCACTGTACACCAAATTGTGTGACCCCACACTCTTCACACAAGAAATGAGCCAAAGGATTATGAGTCTATAAAGAAACTTGAAAATATTTGGTATGTAGTTACCACAAAATCTAGCTCAAAGTGAGAAGCACTTACATTCAATACTTCATACATAAAAGGAACTAGCTATATTAACAACAAAAGAGGCTAATACAAGAGCCAAGCTAGTCCAAATTCAAGCCTCCCTAACCCCTCACATGGAAATCCTATAGAAAGAACTAGCCTATGTTGAAGCATTCCTCAAGAAAGATCCTAATCTTTCAACATTGGATAGCTTAGTTCACCTTATAATAGAGATAGCCATCCAAATCAAATCACTAGATGTTGCAATAGACAACTAGGATGCTACTTTCAAGATTGCAATGGAAGTTAATAAGAACTTCTTGGAAGTAAATATATGCAAGGGGGAGATATATGCAAAGGGGGAGATATGTGAAAGGGGGAGTTACAAGACAAATAGAGAGAACAAACAAAGGGGGAGAAAAATCAAAGAAAGAGAAAACAACTAGAAAGTAGAAATAAATAGAAACAAGGCATATTAGATCATATCAGTTAAAGAGTATTAGAATGAAGATAACGAGTATCAGAATGATTAAAGCTCAAAGAAATGTTCATGATTTACATTATGTAAATTGTTCATAATTTATATTACATAAATTGTTCATGATAAACTAGATGTATATTATACTCAAAGAGATTAGATTCTTCATGTATAGTAAAGTGTTTTTTCCAGTCATGTCAAAGGGGGAGATTGTTGATCTCAGATTGGTTTTGACAATTGAGTATCAACACACTTAAACCTTTTACCAAGTTCATGTTGAGCTAGTAACATATGTCGAGTATAATATGCATAGATGTTAAGTTGCAATGAGTGCCAAGTCACTCATGTGCTGAGTAAATAGTAAGTGCCAAGAAAATTGACATAGCCAAAAAAGTTTCAAGTGTTGAGTGAATAGTAGATGCTGAGCAAGTTCAAGTGTTGAGTTAGATAGAATTGTAGTATGAGCTGAGCATCAGTATTAAAAACTACCAAGTAACATAGAAATTACCTTATTTTTTGTGATGGCACAAATAACTATATAAACCATTTTTGAGCTGACATATGGTTAGATCTTGAAGGTTTGAAGATAAGATCAAATCTATTTGGATTCCCTATGTGATCAACATGCAACCAATCAAAAAAATGGAAGGAATTGAGTGATAAAAATGGAGGAATATCAATCATAGATTCATACCTTAGCCTAAGCCACCAAAGTCTTTTTAAAAGGGATATGTAGCCTCATAATTTAGTATGAATGAGAGAAAGCATTAGAGAATGCACGCAAGGAGGTGATACTAGTAAAGATGTGAAGGAAGTGAAAAGTAGTGAATCCATCAGTATACATTCAAGGTGACTTAGAAGAAGGAGAGAAATGCAAAATCAGTTATTAGAACATAGGATCGAGGTTACAAAAATTTCATATCAGATCAGAAAGGATTAAGATGGATTCAATTGAGATCTGAAATTAGCAATACCAGATTGTACATGTATCAAATCAAACATTCTATTATACTTTCTAACAACTATATTAGCAAGATGAAATCCTTTGTATTAAGGTTGACTTAACAATAATAATTGTGAAATCCTTTAATAGGGTGAAATTTTAAGTGAGTGTTCTAAAGTCCTTTATCCAATCACACTTTTAATAGGGTGTTCAAATCCTTTAACAAGGTGGGATTTAACAATCCTTTGTAGGCCTTTAATAGGGTAGGCCTTACACAAGGAAGATAATGACAATGGTCAAAATATGTAACCTTAATAGGTGAACTTTATTGCTACAATAGTGAAGAATTGTGGATGTCATCCCCACCCTAGTTTTACCTTCTCATTGGAGGGTTTCCGGGTAATCATATCTGGTGTCAAGTGTTTATTTGGATGCATTTAGGTTACATGTTATTTCAATATGTTTATGCATGCATTATTTTATAGTTAAAAGTTTTATTGGTCAGAGATTAGTACTTCTAATTCACCCCCTTGTCCGCCCCCAACCCCCTCAGAAGTATACATTTCCTATTTGTATTTCTAACAAGAGAAAGGTGGATCAGAGAAGCACAAATACTAGAGTGAATGTGAATCTAGAAGATATTTATTATGTAGATGTTTCTAATAGTGACAAGTGAAATATAAGCAAGAAGCCTTAAGCATTTTTGAAGGGGAGAGACTTATTGGTTGAAGGGTTGTTGTGTGAATCAAGGAAAAAGATGACAGTGGAGATCTTATGAGTGAATCAACACCTAGACCTAACAGAGATCTAAACTAGTAAAGTGAGTTGTAATCATAGATATCAAAGCCTATTATTTTATTTCTAATCATTCTAAACAATTTGTATTTCAATCCTTTTAATAGAGTTTGACCTAACAATTATTTGAAAGACATAGCACTTTATGTAAATACTTTCACAAGGTGACATTCTGAATAGAATGATCAAAGTCCTTTGAGAAGGCCACTCCTAATAGGGTGATTAAATCCTCTAACCATGTCACATTTAATAGTGTGTATTATAACCTTTACTAGGGTTGGCTACTAAGAGAGCTCACTTTGAAACAAAGAATTTTTTTTTGACATGTTTCTAGTTTTCTTTCCCAAATTAGGTTTCTACGTAAAATTCCTAGTGTCAAATCTATGTTGAATTCTATATATGTTTTACATTTAGTATTCCGTAAAGCATGATATATTTGGAACTATAAATTTTCTTTATAGTAGAGACCAAGAAATAGTAGGATAAGAATAACAATAAGTATTTTATTATTTAAATTTTCAAATGGCACTAGAGGACCTTGAGTAATTGTTTCAACCCCCTCCCATAGCTAATTATTCTATAAATATCTAACCATTGGTATCAAAGCTCAGTGCTTACAAAGAAAAGTTTGAAGCTACTTAAAGATAAAGATAAAGACTTATAGGAGACATGTACCCAAGATGAACAATGAGAAATTCCTCACATGAAAAACCTTGATGAGGGTGAACATATCCATTATTAGTGATATTGCTATCAAATTTGTGCACAATGAGTATCTAAAGGTGACCATTATTCCTTTGACAAATCATTAATTGAAGCAAAAGCATGAACACAATCAAGCAATGTTAGAGATTTCCCCAACCCTAAATTATGCCAAGTTTGATGACATAAAATATTGTGACATTACAAAGAAAATATGCGAAAAAATTGAGTACCATATATGCAAGTGATGATAATTTTTTCAAAGATAAATTAGAAAGCTTGAGAGGTAAATTTGATGACATGAGAATGATGGAAGTTGAGAATATAGTGTAATATTTCACAAGAGAAAAAGAATTTTTTAATGCTATTCATGGTGAAAATGAAGAAATCAAACATGAAATAGTAATAAGCAAGTTATTGAGAACTCTACTCCCTATTTATGGCATTAGAGTGTTTGCAATCCAAGAACTGAAATGCACACTAGGTACCGCTTTGACCTTGGAAGGTGTAATTGATAGACTTGTTGCTTCTAAAATTTCCAACATTGATAACTACACACTTGCTACTATTGAATATGGATTTAAGTCACAATTGGTTCTTAGAAAAAAGAAAGGAAAACATGTGAATAGTAATAGTGATAGTTATGATGATGATATTGATGAACTTAAATGCCTTATTACAAAATTATTTCGAAGAGGAAAAGGTAAATCTAAAGGTAAACAATGCATTGTCTATTTTTCATGCAACATAGTAGGTCATGTTGTTGCTAGGTGTCATGAAAAAGAGGATATAGATGAAAGGAAGGAAAACAAGTAAAAAGGAAGAAGAGATGACCGAGACTTTGAGAGAAACAAGGATTGAAAAGGTAAGAAATCATGTTATATTGTTCAAGAAGAAACCTATAATGAATCTAAAAATAATGATGATGAAATAGTCTATGTTGCTATGAAAGAAGATTATGATGAAGATGGGAAAACTACATTGATTTCATATGTAAACAAAAGTGATAGATGGATAATTGATAGTGGATGTTCAATTTATATGATTGGTGATAAGGAAAAAATTGAGGACATTTGTTGATATAGAAGTGGGTGAGTAAAATTTGGCAATGATATTCAATGTGTTGTAAAAGGTAAAAGATCTTCAATTGACTAATAAGATAAAGTGTGACAATGTTTACTAGGTTGAAGAACTTAATTATAATTTGTTGAGTATTTCATGGGTAAACAAATTAGGTTAAGATTTGAATTCCATATTAGGAATGCCAAGATACATAATGCTAATGATAAGCTAGTTGGAAGTGATGAAAAAACAAGAGGCAACTTGTTCTATCTAGATTTATCTACTGAGACATGTTTGCTTGTACAACAAGATGTTTGGTTATGGAACAAGACATTATGTCATCTAAATTTTGAATATTAGTAAAATAAACAAAGTAAGAGGATTGCCTAAACTAAAGAAGCCTAAAAATGCCATGTGTAAATAATATCAAATGGGAAAAATGAACAAGTCCAGTATTAAGAGAAAATAATACACTGCTAGTGACATTTTGGAATTGGTGCATACTGACCTATGTGGACCCATTTATATTCAAAGTTACTATGGAGATAAGAAATTCATTTTATTTGTCAATGATTACTCTACAATGATGACTATGATGTTTCTTAAAGCTAAATCTGATTCTTTTAAATTATTCAAGTGGTATTTGGCCATAGTTGGAAAAGAAATAGGAAGAGTCTAAAGTGCTTGAGATTTGACAGAGGTGGTGAATTCATTTCAAATGATTCTAATACATTTTGTAATGATAGGGGAATTAGAGGACAGATCTAAGCACAAAGGATCCCTCCTTCAAATGGGATAGTTGAAAGAAGGAAAAGATTAATAATGGATTGTACAAGGACATTAATGATGGAGAAGAGTGTGATGGAGACTTACAATTGGAACAATGTTGTTTTGTCATTGATCTCAATTCTATGGATCTGACATATTGATACCTAATCTAAATGTCATATCTATTTGATTGATGAAGAGGATTTGAGAGTCACTCATAAATATAGCACCTAAAGGAAAGGTTAAAGTTATGAAAAGGAAGTTATAATGGATATTTGATTAAATAGACTTTGAAAAAGAAAAGCAATTGTTCATGTCAAGAAAGCTATGCCAACCAAAGAAAAGGAGTAAATTACTAAGGAGTGTCGAGTAATGCTAGTGGAAACTAAGCCATAGGTAATGCACATCAAATCTAGTCTTGACCAAGAATTAGCATTAACTAAGAAAGTTAGTTAATGCTAAGCCATAAAGTTTAAATGTAACTGAGTATTTTACTTTTGATCGAGTGTTATAATTTAGTGACTATCGAGCAACAGGAAAAAACATCAAATTTAAAGGAATCATAAGATCTAGCTGGCTCACTCAATTTCTTGGTAGATGTAAAATGTGTTGAAGAGTAGATTAATGAGTTGGATTGATAAATTAAAAATGGTGATTAGGTAAAAACCTAAGAGAAGGATTCTAGAGAAGTTTATAGATCATTATCAAGAAGTTGTATAGATACATTGAATCAAGTTGAAGCTAATCATAAACCCTAAGATCTACAATGATGTAGAAAATAGTAAAGCATAAATCCCCTATTTAAAGCAATACTAATATAACAATCAAGCCTAGTTGAGCTCAGTTAGTGTATATGAGTGAGTTCATATATAGAGAAAAGTAAACTAGAACCACACAAGAGTATGAATCCAAAGCTAAATGAGAAAGTTTATAGATGTAATGTTGTTATTGATAAGTGAGTTTGAGCAAAAAGCTTAAGTGTTGATGAGAAGTGTAGATTGATTTCTTGGAGGGTGTGCAAGAAGATCTCAAGATTAGAGATGATAATGAAAGGCTTGTCAGTGAACCAACATTAGGGTTGAAGAGAGATATAAACCAAAAAAAGTGAGTTGTAATCACATAGATCAAAACATACTATTTTCTTTCTTATCATTGTAAATAGTTTGTATTGAAATACTTTTAACAAAGGTTCACCTAACAGTTATTGGAAGACTTAATAGTCTATGTAAATCCTTTAACTAGGTGACATTACAAATGGAATGATCAAAGCCCTCTTACAAGGGCTCTACTAATAGGTGATTAAATCCTCTAACCAAGTCACACTTAATAGAGTATATCTTAAACCTTTCATAAGTTATCTCCTAATAGAGCTCACTTCGAAAGAGTGAAAAGATGTGACATGTTGCTGGGAGTTTTTTCCAAATTGTGTTTCCACATAAAATCCTAGTGTCAAAATATGATGAATGTCTGATGAATCTTTTACATGTGATGATGTTTTTCATTATGTACTGCAAGTTAATTTTATGACAATTTCATAGTATAGACTAAGCAACAACAAGTTAAGTGGGATCGGTTGAACATAGTATGTTTAATTTATAATAGCTCAAGTGGTACATATAGACATTGGTAACTAATTCAACACCCCCCCCCCCAAGTTATTCTAAACATTTCTAATAGAGTGTATCAAAGAAATATTGGAGAGAAGTTGTTAGTACTACTATCTATACCTTAAATAGAGTACAAGTCAAAAGAGGTATAAATGCTACACCTTTTGAACTATGATATGGATATGCTCCTAATATGAAATATTTCAAAATATTTGGATGTAGATGATATATACTTAAAGATAATAGGAATGGAAAACTTAATGAAAAGAATGAGGAAGGCATATTCTTGGTATATTCCACCAAAAGAAAAGTTGATAAGTGTTTGAACTCTAACATTAACAAAGTTGTGGAAAGTGCAAATGTGAAAATTGATGAGTTTTTAGAAAGAAGTGATGAGGATGATGATTCTACAATAACTCCTAATGTGCAAGAAAACCAAGATGTATTCTTATAGTAGAAATACAACATTGTAAAGCAACAAAGAGTGGGTATCGACCAATAGACTAAATATGTTGCATCATAGATGGGGAATACTGACAATTAGATTACAAATACTGAGCATACAAAAGCTGAAATAGAACCTAAAAAAGAAAGAAAAAAGAAAAAGAGAAAATCTTGAGATTAATTTTCAAGATGAACCTATAGGAAAACAAAGAAGGAAACTACCTATGCTAGAAAAATATTTGAGAAGACATCACAAACCTAATTAAATAATTGACCTAATGTTGAATCAAGTTCTACGATAAGAAATAGACTCAAAGATGACACATTCTTAATTTTTGAATTTGAGACAAAAATAGTGAATGATGCTCTAGAGAATCAAGATAGGATTCAGGCAATGAACAAGGAAATTGAATAGATTGAGGAGAACAATGCCTAGACTTTAGTGCCAAGACCTAAAGACAAAAATGGCATTAGGAGAAAGTGGGGTTTTAGGAACAAACTCAATGAGAATGAAGAAGTAACAAGAAATAAAGCAAGACTAGTATGCAAGGGTTATTCTCAAGAAAAAGTTGATTATGGAGAAACTTTGTCTCCTATGCAAAGACTTAAGGAGTTAGAGCTCTTCTTGCATGTTCAACCTATAAGAATTTCAAGGTTTATCAAATGGATGTCAAATCTACATTTTTAAAAGGTATACTAGAAGAATAAGAAGACATCAATCAACATAAAGGATTTATAGATCTAGACAAGAAGAATATGGTATGTAAATAGAACAAATACCTTTATGGATTGAAATAATCCCCAAGAACATGCTATGAAATATTACATAACCATTTGGTAAAGATTGGTTTCAAAAGGAAAAATGATAATAGTAATCTATATTTGAAGAATGGTAAGAGCAATGAAGTATTGTTATCTAAAATATTTGTTAATGATATTATATTTGGAGAAATAGAAGCATTATAAAAATCATCTACTAATTAAATGGAGATGGAATTTGAAATGTTTATGTTTTCTCAAATTAAATTCTTTGTTGGATTACAAGTATGCCAATTGAAGTTTGGTATTTTCATTACTCAATTCTAATAAATTAAGGAGATACTAAAGACTTTTCTAATGGAAGATTCAAGAATAGTAAGTAGACCTATGTCAATAGGTCATATTCTTTCTAAGAATGATGAATATGTCGATGTGTACTAGACCTTATATAGATCCATGATTGGGAAATTATAATATCTTTTCATAGAAGACTAGATATTGTATTAGTAGTTGGGATACTTTCTAGATTTTCATAAAACCCTAAAGAGAATCACATAATGGCTATAAAAAGAATATTGAGATATATGAAAGGTATAGAAGACTATGGATTATATTAAAAGAGAACTAATAAAATTGAACTAAAGACATTTACTGACTCAAATTGGGTAGAATATTTTGATGAAAGAAAAAGCACTAGTGGAGATGCATTCTTTCTAGGAAAGAGATTGGTGTCATGAACAAGAAAGGATCATAATTATAATTTCCAATCAACATTTGAAACCAAGAATGTGGTAGCTATAATAAATTAATGAATTATTCAAATATTATGAGGATCAAGTAATTACTAAAAGGTATGAAAGAAGAGATTACAGATCCAATGGTTATGAATTGTGATAGCACAAGTGATATCAACATTTCCAAGGATCTAGTGGTGCAAACTAAGAAAAAGCGCATTTCTATTCAGTATATTTACTTGAGGAAGCTAGTACAAGATAAAGAAGTGAAGATAGAATATGTGAACACTAAAGAAAAAATTGTTGATAGATTCACAAACCCTTCCCTAAAGATGCTCATGAATATCTTTGAGATTGATTGTTAGAAATTGTGAAAATAAATATAAATGTAGAATCTATTGAAATGTTTAGATTGAACAAAAAGAAATGTAATTAAGATAATAACAATATGAGACTAATTTTTAATGGAAATGCTCAGAGACATATTAACATCAATATTTCCTAATATGTTGTATGATATATTTGATATATATGAGATATGAAGTACAAAGAGCTAACTTGTTTATATAGGAATGAGCACATAGGAAACCTGGGCAAGATTGAGACAAGTGTCTCAACTTGGAGGAAGTAGTCCTCATGGACTCAACCACCTACCATCCACCTATAATCTATAAGGGCAGTGTTCAAAGTAGAATTCACCACATGTGACATGTTAAGAGTAGTTGAAGTCAAAGGGATGACTCAAAAATTTATCCTCCTAATAATAATATTCAAAAAATATAATTCCTCCTAATTTGTGAGTTCACCTAAGTAATCTCAATAGAAGTGTGAAATGGGAAAGAACAATTTACTCTAACACCCCCCATTAAGTACCACTTAGGGAGTCATATAATGAAATATATAGCTAATGAGTCCTAGAAACAAAGTCATGTTAGGTACAATGTACAACTAAAAATATGCAAACTCTCAGAAAGAGGAGAAAGAGGGAAAACTACATGGGTAAAAAGCTCCCCAAAAAAGAGTGAACTATAAAACAAGATGCATAAATGGATTGTAGAATAAAGACGACCCCCCCCCCCACCATTATGAAATACATCATGCATATACTATCAATAAGTATGAGAGGAAGAGAGACATAACAAATTGTGTTCAATGTAGAATGTCAACGAGTGGTAGATGTTGCAGGTTTAATCTAGAAATTGCACTATGACATAATAAAAACATTCCCTCCTTTAGGAAGAAACAAAAAAAAAGGTGCATTAATAAAGTGTCCCTAATTTGAAGAAAGAAACTTCAAATAGTATAGAATTGCTAGAATTTGCTCAACTGTCCTTATTTCAAGGCTAAATGAAGATGCCACAAACTAATCAAAATCAAGCCCAATAGAAGAAGGTGACAAACAAGGAGGTATTAGTATCTAATCCATGTGAGAATGTATAATTTGGAGCTCTACTAAAAAATAAAAGTTGCGATCAACTAAGGATGAATTTAGAACATGTTGTAAATAATCAAGAGTCTTCTCTAAAGATTAAGTGATGTCCTCTAAATTTTGTATTGATTCACATGAAGATAAAGTAATCTCATCCAATTTTTGTACTAATTCATCTAAACCCATGGCTGTATGATTTCAAGATTTTTTTGGAATACTAGTAGAAAAAATATCAATATAAGGAGAAGGAATGGATAAATCATGACCTTTATCACATGTGAAAATCTTAAGTTTAGGTAGCCAAATTTCTTCTCAATATGTGAATCAACACTAGAAGTGTGATCAAAATATGTTGAAGATTAACTATCACCGTAAGAAGAAAAGTTAACAAAGTAGTATATTTGAGATGCATGATCAACCACTCCTATAGAAATGAGCTCTCTTTTCTCAAATACTCTAATAAGACCCGATTCATGTGTGAATTCTACTATCCTTATTGTTGGACCATTAGTGAGTTGATAGATGGAAAGGAGAATGTGAGTAAAGTGAAGTACACACACCTCATCTTTGAAGGTTCCCTGCCCCTTATAAATTATTCCTTCACCAATCATATTCATGTAACTATGATTGCTCATAGAAAGAGGTGGTTCATTAAAAGGCTAAAATGAAGAATAAAAAGGCTATGAAGATTCTATATGATGAGAAGCTCATGAATCTAGAATCCATCTACCTAAATTATGACTTGAAGTAGAAATTAAGGCTTGAAGTTTTCCCTTGATATCTTTCCCATTAGCAGCATTGGAATGAGAAGAGAATGAAGTAGTTGTTGATCTCAAATTGGTGTTGACAAGTGAGTGTAAACACACTTAAGCCATTTGCTTAGTTTATGCAGAAACTAGTAATACATGCCTAGAACAACGTGTAACTATTAGACCATGCCAAGTTGCAATTAGTGTTGAGTCACTCAAGTTCCTAGCAGATAGACCATGCCAAGTGATTCAGGAGACAAGTAAACAGTGGATGCTAAGCAATGCAAGTTTTAAGTCACAATATATAGAATAGTGCATGTCAAGCATCAGAGACTTCATATGCCGAGTGACAAAGTTTTGGCATATTTATTTGTAAGGGCACAAATAACTATGTAAATCTTTTTCTCAGCCGAATTAAGATTATATTTTAATATTTTGAAGATAAGGATGAATCTATATTTGGATTCCCTATGCAATTACATGTAGCCAATCAAAAAATGAGAAGGATAAGTACCAAAATGGATGAATGTTAGTCGTAGATTCATACCTAACCCTAAGCCATGTAAGTCTTCTTAAGGAGGAAAAAGCCCTAAAATCTTCATGAGAGAGGAGAGTGAGTAAGAAAGGAATTGATGGAGTGAACAAGATAGTTTGGATGTAGAGCATTCATTGTGACTTAGAAGTTATGATGAAAGAGTGAATTGTAGAATTATTTAGAGAAGAATAGAGGATAGAGTAAAGGATACAAAACTGATACATCTAATGATGAAGGATCAATAAGACATTTTTTAGAGGTGATCTATTATTAGGCAAGCAAGTGCTAATTGTAGGATCTATGCTAAAACATTTTAATAGGTGATTTCAGTTAACTCTCTTAACAGAGTAGTCCTAACATGCTATATGAAATCCTTTAATAGGGTACTTACTTAGTTGTAAGTTGAAGTCCTATAACAAGGTACACCTCTAATATGGTGTTGAAATCCTCTAAGAAGGTGATACCTACTAGTCTTTGTAAGCCTTTAATAGGGTAGACTTTCACAGGGTAGATCATGTTTCATGGTCAAAACATTGTAACCTTCATTGGATGCACTTCATTACTGTAGTAGTGAAGATTTGTGGGTGTCATCCCAACCCTACTTTTACCTTCTCACTTGGAGGGGTTTTTGGGTAATCATATTCAGTATTATGTGTGTGAATGCTTACATGGTTATATGATTTAGATGCATATGTTTTCCTTTTTATTTCAGCTTAATTATTGAATGCATGTGATAAATTTATGGTGAAAGTTTTATGGGTCCAAGCTTAAACTATTGATTCACTCCCCCCCCCTAGAATTTTGTCTTTCCTCTTGTAATTCCAACAATTGATATTAGAGCCTAGTTTTCTAAAAGGGAAGCTTTGCAACTTTGACAAAAGATCTTGAAATTGATTTCTATAAGTTGGGAAAGACTATTGAAAACATGGAGATTCAAATACATCTCATACTATGTTAACTAAATGAAGCAAGAGAAGAACTAAAGAAATCCTTGAAGAGAAGGAAAGAGATTTATATTGAAGAGAATGACACATAATACAAACAGATAGACACTACCAAGATATTTGTAGATGGTGACTCCAATGAATTTGATGTAACAATTGCAGATCTAATAGAAAAGAAAAGAGACCAAGTTAAGGAAATTAGTAATCTCAAGGTAGAACAAGAATCATGCAAGCTATACTACTATGTGAGGTGACTGACCAAAAGAAGAATGGTATGGAAGTCAAGGCCATGATTGAAGAAGACAAAAGAATTATGGACAACAAATTGGAAGAGAAGTCAGCAGAGCTAACCAAGATTTCCAACATGCAATTGGATATTGTAAGTCAAATGATGCATACCAACTATGAACTGAATGCCAAGGATATTGAGATAACTACATCGAAGTTGTAGAATGAAAAATTATAGAGTGACCTAAAGAGAGAAATGGAAGTTGCTAAAAGTTTCAACATGGAAAATGAAGCCATCAAATACTTTGAGCAATTACTGAGATCCCCTAGATCCAACAATGATACATCAAGACTAGGCTACACAAGTTCTAAAGAAGGAGAATCATCCAAAGTTGCAAGAGAAAAAAACATCAAATGTAAGAACTCCAAACCTACTTGTCATAATTGTGGTAAGAAAGGACATATTGATAATGTGTGTAGGAGAAAAACTACAAATTAGAATGTCAAGCCTTAGAATATGTCTCATTGGCATAAATGCAATAAGCAAGGTCATTAAGCACATGAATGTAGAACCAGGACCATGCACATACAAATATTTGAAGGATATTGATAAAATTGTCAGAAGTATGGACATAAAGTTTTTGAGTGCAGATCTAAATCCATGTGGTCATCAAACAAGCCAACAGAGGTAAGAAACAATGGCAACTCTTACAATTGGGATTATAGTACAAGATATAACTGTCATTATTGTCAATAATATGGACATATCACTGAGAATTTTATTAGGACACACTTTAATGGAAATTACAAAAAATGGTTAAATCAAACTACATGTTTTAGCTATTTGAAGACTGGTCACATCAGTAGGCCAAAGGCACCAAGTTGTGAATTTGATAAAGGTGAAAGCAAGGTAGATGTTGAATACATTAGAGATGAGATGAAAAATATATGGAAAAAAAAAAGATTTTTCTAGCACATCAAATGGAAAAGAGATCACTTCACACAATGGGTCAGATGATCACACCTCATGAGACTAGGCAAACAAGAGGTATGTGGGACTGACATTTAAATATTAAATCACACATTAGTTCTAAAAGGAGATAGTACTAAAAAGAATACATTAGCATGAATGAAGATGCAAGATGTTATTAAAAATTCAATAGAAATCTTTAAGTTTTTCATGTTGTTGCTAAGCATGAAAAGTTTCCTATATGTGTTGAGTGGAATGCTAGTTGATGTTGAGTTGTCAGACTAGATAGTTGATGTCAACCTTGTCATAGTTGTCAAGTGATGCAGATGTTAATGGATGCCAAATGAACTTGAAATTGATTATTGTCAAGCTTACAACTATGTAAGCACTTAGCACTGAATGCAAGGTTTTCAAAAGGTATATGATTAAACTGAGCTCATGTTTTATCATTTCAAAATTGTGAAAGAGTAAGAAGAGCTAGAAGTGACCTGGAAATTCATTAGAAGTGATTGAAAAAGATTTTTTTAGCAATTCATTTCCCATTTGTTAGTTTTTCAAAGGTATTTATTAAGAGCCAAGCTACACAGTTTTAATTTTCATAAATCCTAGTTTGTCAGAATGGCATCAAGTTCAAAGAATGTTGAAGGGAAAGAAGTTTTAAATATTTAGCTAGTCAATAATGAAGTTAAGTAGCCTATATTTAAAGCCATTCCTGACATTGCCTATAAGAAAGACCCTTTTGGTACATTGTTGATGATCTTGCCAAATGTGATAATGGTGCAAGATGTGAGGAAATGCTACAGTTGTAAGATAGATAGCATTGGTGACATGGAAATAAGAGATGCATACAACAAATTGTGTGAAAATGATGTTTTGAAGGAAGAATATGAAATTGTTGAGAAAAATGGTTTAACACAAGCCCTAGATATTCCAAATGTATTTAAAACTGAGTGGATACAAATTGTGCTAAGCCAAATTCATGATGGTTCATTATGGCTAGAAGGAGGGCCAATAAAAATAACTAAGAGAATAATTCATAAGGTGACTAGCTATGCAACCCTATATTGGCCCAAGGCACTCAGAAGTGATTCCAAGGAAGTGATTGAGAAAAATACTAGTGTAGTCTGGAATAAGAAAGGTGTGACTATAGATACACTCATAGATCCTCTTATCAATTTTTCCATATGGGTAATCTCACATAAATTGTATCATTCTAGTAGATTGAACAATGTACCCTTCATAGCTTAGGATGTTGGTTATAAAATTGTTAAGAGAGATCATACATATGATCTAGTAGAACTTCAATTATGAAAAATAATGGAGAACCTTGGTGCAATAAGGAAAACCAAGCATGCACAATGCAAGTTTGGTTCTATAGTAGTTTGTATATTCTTTTATGTACAAAATAAATTTCCCTTATTTGGAAAATTAGGATGGAAGACTAAGAGAATAGTTACAACACAAATTGGAGAGTACATTGAGAAACTAGGAGAAAAAATTGAGTCCATAATGACTAGTTACTTTGAAGATTTTAACAATTCAATGAAGTAGAGACTCGAAATACTGGTTTCCTTAGTTGAGAAACATTATAATGATGTATGTTTTCTTTTTTATGCCAACTAAAAATTTGTGTAATGTACCAAACCAATGGTAAGATGGTTAAGACCCTTGGGTTATGAGGTAAATGTAGATGAAGCCTTAGCATCCATAATAGTTCTACTTGTCAAAGAAGTAGATAAGACTACAAAAGTTTTTAAGAATTACGAGATGATGAAATAAAATATTTCCATGGAACTAAAGACTACTCCCATAGTCAAGAAAAAGGACAAGCTGGTAAAGAAGTTAAAACTAAAATTTGGAGAAGGTGCCAAGGAGGAAGAGGAAGAAGATGAAGAAGAAGAAGAGGATGAATAAAGATAAGCTAAAGAACCTCTAGCTTTAACTCAAGGATTGGGAGAAGATAAAAAAGAGGAAGTGACTATAGGTGTCAAGGGAGAAGAAGCCTAGGAAGCACCTATTCCTATTGAGCCATAGAAGAGGAAGGTAATGGTGCAAATCATGGTAAGGGGAAAGAAAATTATAAAACCAAGCCAGCCAAATCCTACTACACCTACTACAAGAGCCACCACATGTGCAACTATGCAAAAGGCCAAAAAAAATTCAAAACAAATAGATAAAGGAGGGCAATAGTAGAAAAGATAGAGAAGGAAGTATGTGGCTCAACTAGATTCTAATGAAGAGAAGATAGAATTAGAAGATCACAACCAATTCAAGGTGGTAATTCACAACCCTCTATCTTATCTCGGGAACCTATGTGAAAATGTTAAAAAAAATGTTGATTTATCAGGCTTCAGACATATTGATTTTGATAAATTGGGTAAAGAAGAGAAAAACCAAGTGGAAGAGGAATTATATGCCATGATGTAAAAGTCTTAAAACAAACCACTAGAATTCACCAACTCTATACCTAAATGTCTATATGACTTAGTTGAGAAAAAATGGCATTATTGTCTGAAATTGGAAAGAAAAATCATGGAGACAACTTTAGCCCAAGTAATGCCTAAATTGAAAAAGGGTCAAATTGCCAAGGTTGTCAAGAATTATGCAATTAGGTTCACACCTAAATACAAAACCTTTGTCATTCTCCAAAATAGAATTGAAGATGTGGTTAAGAAATCAACACAAATATGCAAACTCATTTATGGTTTAACCACTATCAAGAAAGGAGAAGATGATCCTTCTTAAGGAAAAGATGATAGTGAAGATGACAATGAAGATGATGAAAAAGATGATGATAAGGAAGATGATGATAAAGATACTACAGTTGGAGAAGAGATAGAAAAGCAAGATGATGACAAGGCAACAACTGAGCAACAACAAGAATAGAGTGTGCATGACACACAATTATCGAGTGCAAGTCATCCTCATGACATAACCAAAACCACTTGAACTATAACTATTAAGGATTTCTCTAATCCATCAATTCAGAACATCAATCCTCTCATGGCTGAAGATTTAAACAATATTTTAGGTCAATCTACATTACAAGCAAAACTATGTGGTAATCCTATTTTGGTTAGTGTGGAAGAATTGCAAAAGGTAGTAACTAATGTCACAAGGGAAAAGGTGAATCCACAAGAACCACCTTCCATCATCCCTTTAGCTACTCATGTACAACCTTCAATCCAAATGATAGTAGATACATTTACTAAGGTTGTTATAGTTGAGAAGAAATCAAATGTGAAAGACACAACTATAGGACAATAGGAGGAGATAGGATAGGTAGATTCATTTGTACCTATAACATGAGAACAACGTGCAAGACAAGTCATAGTAATAGATCAAGGAAAGCCTAAAGAGACAAAACCAAAGGTGAAGGAACAAGTTTCCATCCAAGCAGTGGTAGCTCTACTAGCATCTCGCGCTACTTCTACTCAAACTCTTTAGAAGTTAAGCACAGATGCTACCCCATTGTAGATCTTAGTGCCAAGCCCAAGCTCATCAAAGGTTAAAAAGGTAATACATTATGGAGACATAAGCCTTGATGAAGAAATTGATATTCTAAAGGATGGCTATGATACTATGACATTGGAGCAAACAAGCATTTTACAACAAGCCTTAGAAAGGAAAAAGCATCAAAAAATGCTTAAGAGAGAACAAAGGCAAAAGAAAGCACTTCAAAATGTAAAGGACATCTTTTCAGATAATTTTAGCCTACCAAATCCTAACACAACCAAGCCACTAATAGAAAAATTGACAAATACAGTGGAGAAGGTTAGTAATGAAGACCTTGATAAAAATGCAAAACTATTGCAATGGTCTGAAAAGAAGCTCCAAGGCAGAGTAAATGAGAAAATATCTAGTGAGATAGCATTCCAACAACTTGCATTGGCAACCAAGGTTGAGGATGTGATAAGGTACTTGAGAATATATTCTCATTCTACAGAAAACTATGCAATTCTACACTCTTCACTCAAGAGACTAGAAGTTACATTCTTAGTTTGAAAAGTAAAATATTTGCATCAGGTGCAAGCCTACCTACAAATCCAACTCAAAGTGTGAAGCAATTTAGAACACTGCTTCCAACACAAAGTTAGTTAGTTGTCATAATAAGAGATGAGGCTAACATTAGTGCAAAACTAACAAGTATTCAGGCTACCCTCACCCACATATGGAAATAATGCACAAGGAGCTAGGCTATGCTAAAAATCTATTGAAGAAAGACCCAAATATTTCTACTTTAGATGGTCTAGTACACCTTGCTGCCATGATTGCAATCCAAATTAATTCAATGGATGTTGCATGTGATATTTGGGATGAAGCTCTGAGAATAATAACTGATTTCCATAAAAAAATTTTGGACAAACACACCATAAGTGTATAGCCCATTTGACATAAGTGTCTAAAAGGGGGAGAAATAAGAAAGGGGGATAAATATCATATGGGGGAGAATGAAAAAAAGAGAGAGAAATAAGAAAGGGGGAGCATAGCAATAGGGAGAATACAAAGGGGGAGATGTACATTTTTGGGAAAAAGTAGAAAAAGGCATAGATATTCACTAAGGGAGAGCACATCAGAAGAAAGAGTATCAGTAACATAGTGCATTAAAGTCAAAGTGTATAAGAAGATACACAATTACTCAAAGGGAGCACAAATTTTGGATACAAATTAGATACATTAATTTATCGGGAGTTATAAAATTTTGAGGTATACAAGTTATTGCAAATTTTTAAAATTTTGTATATAAGTCAAGTCATGGATATGTTATGGTTGAGAGATTAAGGATAATAATTTATATTCAAGTATTTTTGACACTCATGTCAAAAGGAGAGATTGTTGATCCCAAATTTGTTTTGACAAGTAAGTGTCAACACACTTTAGCCATTTACTTAGTCCATGTTGAACTAATAACACATGCCAAGCACAACATGTAAATATTGGACCATTTCAAGTTCCAATGAGTGTTGAGTGACTCATGTGTCGAGTCACTCAAGTGCCAAGTAGATAGACCATGCTGAGTGATTTAGGAGCTGAGTAAATATTGGATTTCAAGTAATGTAGGTGTTGAGTCACAATATATAGAAAAGTGCACGTTGAGCATTAGAGACTTCATATGTCAAGTGACATAGTTTTGGCATATTTGTTTGTAAGGGCACAAACAACTATGTAATCAATTTTTTAGCCGACTTAAGATTATATTTTGATATTTTAAAGATAAGGATGAATCTATGTTTGGATTCCCTATGCAATTACATGTAGCCAATTAGAAAATTGGAAGGATTAATTGGCAAAAGGGATTAATCCTAACCATAGATTCATACCTATCCCTTAGCCACCTAAGTCTTCTTAAGGAGGAAAAAGAACTAAACTCTTTATGAGAAAGAATAGTGAGTAAGAATGGAATTGAAGGAGCAAACGATATAGTTTGCATGCAAAGCATTCATGGTGACTTAGAAGTTACGATGAAAGAGTGAATTACAAAATTAGTTAGAGAAGAATAGAGGATAAAGTAAAGGATACAAAATTTATACATCTAATCATGAAGGATCAATAAGATATTGTTTAGAGGTTATATGTTATCAGGAAAGCAAGTGCCAATCACAAGATCTATGTTGAAATATTTTAATAGGTGATTTCAGTTAAATCTCTTAACAAATTAGTCCTAACAGGCTATATGAAATCATTTAACAACATGCTTACTTAGTTGTAAGTAGAAGTCCTCTAACAAGGCACACTTCTAATAGGGTGTTGAAATCCTCTAACAAGATCATACCTAACAATATTTGTAAGGATTTAATAGGGAAAACCTTTCATATGGTGAATCATGTTTCATGGTCAAAACATTGTAACCTTCATTGGATACACTTTATTATTGTACTAGTGAAGATTTTTGGATGTCATCTCCACCCAAGTTTTACCTTCTCACTAGGAGAGATTTCTAGGTAATCATATTTGGTATTATGTGTGTGAATGCTTACATGGTTATATGATTTAGATTCATATGCTTTACTTGTCATTTCAACTTAATTATTGAATGCATGTGATGAATGTATGGTGAACTTTTTATGGGTCCAAGTTTAAACTATTGATTGAGCCCCCCCTCAGAAGTTTACCTTTCCTCTTGTAGTTCCAACAATAGTCATTGTTGAAGGTAGATTTATTTGATTTTTATTAAGAATATCTTTGAGTTCATCAATGCCCTTCTTATAGATATGATGTTCTTAATGTCCATTCTTCTTGCAATATGTACAAGTATACTTTTTCTTTTTAAATGATTCCTTATTTGAGGGAGAAGGTTCAAATTTTCTCTATGGCATTTTTTTTTATTCTTTTGTTTGTATTTAGGATTCCTTGGTTGGGTATGTGCAGAATCATGGTGTACCAAACTATGGCCTTAAGTGGCAGTGAAAAATCAGCAAATTAGGGTTATGTCAACTTGACACATAATTTTAAAGTGGTTCTGGACTTTATATCAAAAATTTGTAAGAAAATAATCTATAAGAAATTTAATATAGTTTCTAAAATACAAGGCCTTATCTCGAGAAAAAATTATTTGATTGGTCAAAAGTTTGGATTTTAATGCAGTATTACACAAATTTTAGGGCAAAAATAAAAAGTAGGTGTATGTCTGACCACCTTAATCATAATCAAATGATAATATTTTTAAATATAATTTTAGATATAAAAAGTAGACTCATGCCTAGATGTGACGCATATTTTTGGCAATTTTTATTCCAAATAAATAATTAATTATGAATTTTCTACTATATTGTTTTCAGAATTAAAAAACTCCCATGTCTGACCACCTTAACTAGTTCAAAAAAAATAAAAAATATGTTTTTCTTTTTTTTTTCTTATACTTATCGAAGCATAGAATGTGACGCATCTTTTGGATTTCACAAATCTTATACGGTTTGAAAGTTATAGCTATTTTTCAACCAGTATGTTAATCAGCACTTTGTAGCTAACTCCATTAGAAAATAAGTAATAATTACTTACTAAACTTGTAATTTGACAAAAATTACATTTATGAAAAGCTAAGAACATTATGAAGAAACTCTTTTCATTACATCAAATTTTGGTTTAAAAAAAGTCGTCAGCTACATGCTTGAAGTAAAAAACACATAAGAACATGCCAAAAACACATTTTCGGGATGTTTTAAAGATGACCATATAAGGTTGGTATTGAAAGATATAGTAGAAATTATAAAGGCATTAATTATTTTCATTTAGTATCAGGATAGGTGGGAAAAAAGTGGGAATAGATTTTGAAATTCTTTGAGACATTTCAGAACTACATATTTTTCAGATCGCCACTTTTTGGCACACCATGATCCTACACATACCTGGTTCTTTCTAGCAATTAATACTTGTGACTTGGATGTCTTGATGATACCCATTTTAATTATCTTTACTTCCTCTTGGATTAGAAGATTTGAAAAAGTATTAAAAGTAGGATCAACATATGTAGGTCCCATAGAAACCCAATTCATTTGATAGGTAGAAACAAATATAGAAAACTTAGCACCAAACTTGGATAACATGTTTAGAATCAATTATATATCTTCCTTAATTATCTTGTAGTCCTTTACCTATATTCTTAATCATTTAATCTTGGAGATGTATGTTGGATCTTCAAAAAAATTGGTTTAAGATTTACCAAATCATTATCAACTTGATAATTGTTAATCTTGTTAGTTTTACCAAACAAGGTTTCAAGAGCATAGCAAGCCTCTTTAGGTGACTTGACTGATTCCAAGTAAAAATAGTAAATCAAAAGACACTAATGGAACAATGTAGCCAAGAGATTTCTCATGATTGATCTCCTATTCTTGAAGAGAATCAGCATTAGTTGGTGTGATAATAGTTTAATTTACATATCCTATGCAACCTTTTTCCCTTAGATAATTCCATAGTAATTTTTTCCATGATTCATAATTACATGGAGTTACATGTTCAATTTTTTATGTTCCCATATATAGTACAATCAAGAACCAATGAAACCAACACAACACAAGATCGCCATCCCAAATTTACTAGATGAAAAATCACCCCCAACCAAGATACAATGATTTGGAAATTTATAAGTTAGTACATGTACAATTGCCACTTGCCAAAATTGACCAAAGTCAACTCCTAATTTTGATAACTACAACTTTAAATATGAAGCAGAAAGAGACTCATACAATTAGGACACTAGATCACTCAAGGTCTAATAGAGTACAAGTGCCAAATTATGCCAATTTTGACCAAATTATTAAAGTACTATGTCTACCAATAATATCTTAGAATTGATACCAAAGCTAAGAAGTAGAAAAATCATGCACTTTAGAAACAATATCACCTAAAAAAAGTGTTCGTATGAGTTCAAAGGATACTTACAAAATTACAAACTTCAAGATTATACAAGAAATGACATCAAGAATTGTAAGAAGGACCCATAATAGGTGGGTCCCACAAGGAGATGAGCCTTACTAGAGGTAGACCCCAATTAATATGAGCTAGCTAGAGGTGGGTCATTCTTTATGTAGGCCATGCTAGAGGTGGGCCCTTCTTGGTGTGAGCCCCACTTGATGTAGGCCCTACTAGAAGTGGGACTCACTGGATGTTGACCCTACTTGGTGTGGGCCCCACTTGATGTAGGACATCATAGTTAGTTTGGCCTCACTGATACAAAAAGTCTCTATTTGCACATTGTCCTCAAGATCTAAATCCTTCAAAGTGTTGCAATCACCAAATCAAGAAAAGGAATATATATGGAAAAGCAAATAATGGACCTTCATAAATCCTTTCTAACTCTCTAGTTCATATAGAAGTGCAAAAGAAGAGCACACAAGATTTTCCAAGACCACTAAAAATAATTTTATCTTTGAATAACTACTCAGATACCATGTTAGAAATTGTGAAAAAAAATATAAATCTAAAATCTATTGAAAGGGTTTGATTAAACAATGTGAAAAGAAATTGACATAATAACAATGTGAGACCAATTTTTGATCTAAATTTTCAAAGGCATATTAGCATAAATATTTCCTAATATGTTATCTGATATATTTGATATATATCTAAAATATGAAATAAAAAGAGCTAGCCTATTTATATAGGCATGAGGTGAGAGGAAACTTGGACAAGATTGGGACAAGTGTCTCAACTTGGAGGAAGTAGAGTTTTCATGGGCTCATCCACCTACCATTTACCTACAATCTAGAAGGGTGGTATCCAAATTGAAATTAACCACATGTGAAATTTTAAGAGTAGTTGAAGTCAAAGGGATTACTCAACAACATCCTCATAATAATAATTTATAAGTTCACCTAAGTAAACTTAATAGAAGAGTGAAATGGGAAAGAACCATTTACTCTAACATAAATTAGTGGTGATTCCCATAACCAAAGATACTTAAGGAGGCTAGGTGAATTACATCATATTTATTAATTAGAATATCTTACACATTGATGCAATACACCTCTACTTTGGAAACTCCCTAAGGTAGAAAGATCTATATAACATAATAGATCAGTCATAGACAAGTGATAGAATCAGCTAGACATGCAAAATCTACTTCATTTAGATGTCTGAAGAGATTAAAGCTATGAAATTTAAGTGTCATTTTCATTGTTTTCAAAGAGGGAGAAATAGAAAAAGAAGGAGACATTAGTAAAAGGAGGAGAGATAGACAAAGAGAGAGACATAAGTAAAAGAGAGAGAGAGAGATAAAAAAAGAAGAGAGTTACATAAAAGAGGGGGAAATATTTTGGATTGTATAGTAACCAAGTAAGATAATTTGATACATTGATATTGCTAATATTGAGATGTAGAGATTTTTCCATCAATGTCAAGAGGGAGATTGTTAGAAACTTACAATTGGAGTAATTTTTATTTTGCCATCGATGCCAAATCAATTAATGAGACATATTTCAGTCTAAATGTATATATATATATATATATATATATATATATATATTGCCATCAAAGCCAAATCAATTAATGAGAAATATTTCAATCTAAATGTCATATATATTTGATCGATGAATATTATCTGGGAAATTTCTCATAAAAATAGAACCTAAAGGAAAGGTTGAATTATGAAAAGGAAGCTACAATGGATATTTGATTAGATAGACTTCATTAAAGAAAAGTTATTATTTGTCGTAATGGAATACCAAGTGATGCTAGTATCAACCGAGCCATAGTTCATTTCAAGAGAATATAGTGTTGACTGAGAATTAGTATTGACTGAATAAGCTAGATGATAGCAAACCACAGATTTTTATAGCACCCAAGTGTTAAGTGATGATTGAGTGTAAGAACTTACTGATTTTTGTGTAACACTGTTCAAGACGAATTCCAAAAAATTGTGAATCCCAACCAAATTAGTTGATTTCTTGGGAGATGAAAACTATGTCAAAGATAAGATTGATGATTTGGATCATTAAATTCAAGGAAAGGATTAGGAAAAGACCCAATAAATAGATTCTAGAGAAGTTTCTAGAAGAAGTTAAAGAAGTTGGATAGATACAATTAATCATGTTGACCCTAATTGT
This sequence comes from Cupressus sempervirens, assembly GCA_028749045.1. Taxonomy (NCBI): domain Eukaryota; kingdom Viridiplantae; phylum Streptophyta; class Pinopsida; order Cupressales; family Cupressaceae; genus Cupressus; species Cupressus sempervirens. The sequence goes on from CM053789.1 coordinate 335,393,463, forward strand.
AAACCCTAATATCTATGGTGATCATGGAAAATGATAAAGGGAGAATCACCTATTTAAAGAGGTGCAACACAAAATAAGATGTGTGTGTGTGTGTGTTGTGTGTGTGTGTGTGTGTGTGTGTGTGTGTGTGTGTGTGTGTGTGTGTGTGTGTGTGTGCAAGTGTGTATTTGAATAGAGGCATACAAAGAAAGGTGGATCAAAGTTGCACAAGTATGAGAGTGAATGCAATGCTAAAAGAGATTTCTGAAAAAGATGTTATTGACACTGATAAGTGAGATATGAGAAAGAAGGCTTAATTATTTTTGAATGGAGAAGACTGGTCTTGCTTGAAGTGTTCTTGAGAAAATTAAGAATAGAGATGACAGTGGAGACCTTATCAATGAATCAACACCTAGATCGAACAGAGATGTGAACATGCAAAGTGAATAGTAATTACATAGATAAAAACATATTATTTTCTTTCTAATCATTGTAATTAGTTTGTATTGAAATCCTTTTAACAAAGGTTGACCTAATAGCCATATGAAAAGCTTAACAGTCTATGTAAATCCTTTCACAAGGTGACATTCGAAATGAAATGATCAAAGTCCTCTAACAAGGCCACTACTAATAGGGTGATTAAATCCTCTAACTAGGTCACATTTAATAGTATGTATTGTAACCTTTAATGAGGTTCGATACTTTGAAAGAGTGAAAAAGTGGTGACATTCTAGTAGTGGCTTTTACCAAATTGGGTTTACACATAAATATCCTAGTGTTAAATCTATATTGAATGTTTTATATGTTTTATATTTTATATTCAACAAAGCATGTTGCATTTGGAATAGTAAATTTTGTTTATAGTCGAGACTGAGTAACAATAGAGACTGAGCAATAGAAAGATAAGTACAATAGTATGTGTTTTATTGTTTAAATATTCAAATGGCACTAAAGGACCTTGGGTAACTAATTCACCCCACCTTGCTCTCAATTATTCTAAACATTTCTAAAACCTTGTGCATTCAATTTTTAGAATTTGGAGGTACCTCATCTATAATAGAGGTTGGTTTCTAAATTGAAGGAGATATCCTAAAGGTATTTGAGAGATATCCAAAAAAATTGAAAGCATAGATTCCTACAAGAAATGAGGATAATGTAGGTGTCTGAACATCTTTATATATCCATTTAGATCAAATCCAATAAGAGAAGTGGTTGGAGATTTGGCAAGGGAAGTGAACATATTGAAATATTTTGACAATGTTATCATCATCAAGGGGAGACCTCATGTGCAAGAGATAGAAAAAGAAGAGCAAGCATGTGAAAATGATGAAATGTGTGGAATGCAATATGAACTAGGAATAGATTTTGAAGAGGAATCAAATAAAGTCTATAGAAAAAGAAAAAATGATATTTGTATTTTTTAGCCTACTCAAATTCCCTCATCTTATCGAGCTTTAACTAAGTTAATGCACAAATACATATTATTTAAGGATGACATCAACACTCACAAAGCCAAAGATTTCAACATGTGGATTTTTTTTTTGAAATTATGAATACACTTGTGTTGAATGATATACAAGATATTGATTTCTTATTTCATTATGAGAAAAACCCTTTAAAACTTCAAAACCTACATTTAGATTTTCACCAATACATTACATTTTTCCCATTGGTGTGGTTAATATTACATTTATTTTTTTGTTGATGGTCTTTGTATAAAATTTGCCTCCATTTCACAAAAAGTTGGTTCAAAAGGGCTCTAATTTTTCTAGTCTATAAATGGTCACATTAATTTTTTAGGTATTTTTCTCCCTTCATTGTAAAAGATTTTCTAGTTTTCTAAATTTGGCTTGTTGTTTCTTTTTTGTTTAGTGTGATCATTTCTTTTCAATGAGCTTACAACAATAGTCTCCCTATTTTCCCCTTAGTTATTAATGAATGCACATTATGTGTTGCACCTTGTAATAAATATTTGAGTTATTTCTTGCTAGTGAGAATATGATGAAATTAATTGTGATCTACTTATTTGTGATTTCATTTAGTAAAATTGGCTTCGATTCCTTTTCCTCACCTAATTGAGACAAAAATCGTCTACTTCAGTATTATTAAATCTTTAAACTTATACCCTTTTTTATTTCCTAAAGGAATTTTTTTGTCTTCTAAGTTAGTAGTGAGAAAATTCATCCCTAATTTTTTATAGTAAAATAAGTTTCCCTCTCTCATTCACAAAAATCACCTATTAGCAAATACAACCATCACTATTCATACTCAAGAAATTATGTAAATGGAGAAGTAAATTTTTATCCTATACTATTGAAATTTACTATAATTGATCATTTTATCATAGGGTAAATGGTTCATTTATAAAATAGAAGTGAAAAATAAAGGAAAGCATGTTCTATTATAAAATCTAAATCTTTTTCAAGCTAATTGGAAATTTCTCATAAATGGGGCCTATAAACAGTTGCATTCATGCAAGACAAATGTTTGGCACAAACAATGGAAAACATCAAATTATAAATGAAAAGGCTCTATATTTTTAATTAAATAGATTGTCTCTCAAGATATCATTTATGCTTCCTTGTTGATGTCCAATGGAGATTAGATTCATCGACTAGAGTAATTTATAAAAATATGCAAATTATAGTTGATTAATCATCAAGATAGTAATGAAACTTCAAGGAGCACCATATCTTGGAAATTTATTCAAGATATTTTCTTCTAAATCATATGACTCTATGATTATGTGCCACTAGCTCATCATCCTTATCCTCCAACTAGTTCACAAAATTCATGGTAACAACTATCTCAACTCATATTTGGCAAATATTTGACATTTCCAACAATGCAGTAGCTCAACACTATTGAAATACTAATGCTCGGCACATACTGTGTTACTCAGCATCAACTATGTTCTACTGATGCTCAACACTTGAAGTTCACTCAGCACCTATAAAGATTTTCTAATTCTTGACACTTGTTACTTTTCTCAGCACTTGAACTTGACTCAACACCTCATATTCACTCGGCACACACTATATTTTCCTTTCCCTTGTCTCCAACTAAGAATTTGCTTGGCTTCAACTAGCTTGCTCGGCACTCACTTATGAACTTAGTTTATGCTTTGCAGTCAACCTTATTACAACTTATTCCACCGATGTTTCTAAGTGTAGCCAACCTTTGTATCTTCAGGTATGTTATCAATACATCATTTAACCATTATAGTAATTGATCCTTGCACTTCATTACAATATCATAACTCAACCTTTCCCTTAGGTACTCTTATTACATCTTTTTGATCAAATCCTCTTCATCAATCAACTAAGTGACAATACTTGGATCTTATAAGTAATTGTCACCCCTACACATAGCAATTTTGACATCAATGACAAAACAATTATTGAAAACATTATTTTACCAACAATCTCCCTCTTTCAATCAATCTTCTTCATCAATGATCTTTTCAATCAGATTTCCAATAATCTCCCTCTTTGGCATTGATTGAAAAACAAACTGATTAACCATCAGACTAAACTATTTAACCAAGTTAATTAGGTTAGAACAATAAATCAAATGCCAAAAAGTAAATTGTGTCACCATTAGTTTTCACATCTCCCTCTTTAGATCTATTATCGTGATTGCTTCATTTCTATTTCTCCTTCTTAGTTGTTGTATCCTTTTTTTTTCTTTTCCCTTTGTATGCATTTCTCATCTTCTAATATTCTCTATTCTGATTAGTTTCTTCATCTTCTCCCTCAATCTATTGATCAAAGCTTTTATCCATTGAATTTTGTCAATTAGTTTTTTCTCTTTCTCCTACTGCTGATCATTTTTTGTACTCTTTCTCCCTCTTTGACAATAATGCCAAAGACATATTGTTTCAACATCTCAATATGCAAGTGTAGCTTTTGCAAGTTCTTTCACTTTCTTCCTCTATCACCTTTCTTGTGAATAATTTCGAACTTCATTACTTCAATTACTTTAGGCATGAATCCTAAAGTAAGTATCCTCTACATCAATGTGTAATATTTCAATAATCAATTCATTTGATGTAGGGGAATCTTCCATTTTCATAATTAGCCTTGGCTAGGGGTATAACCCCTAACTTACTTCTAAGATACTCAAAAGCATCTTTAAGTAGTGCATTTTTGAAGATGTTAGCAATCTTTTCCTTTGGGCTAACATATTCCATCTTCACTTATTTGTCTTCCACCAATTCTCTTACATAGCGATACTTAATTGCAATGTGCTTGTTTTTGGCATGCATTATAGAGTTCTTTGATATGTTTATAGCACTTGTATTATCATAATAAAGTATCATAGGCTCATTTACCTCTTCCTTCATACCTTGTAGCAAATGTTTGATCCACACAATAATGGTGCAATTGATAGTAGCTACAACATATTTAGCTTCTGCTATGGACTATGAGGTACAACATTACTTTTTACTACTCCATGTGATCAATCTTTTTCCCAAGAAAAGTGCTCCTCCACTAGTTCTTTTTATGTCATCAATATTACCTTCGCAATCTACATTAGTGTAGGCTATTAGCTCAAAATTCTCACTTCTCTTTTAATAAAAACCAAAATCATTAGTTCCTTTTAGGTACCTCAATATTCTCTTTACTGTATTCTCTTTACTACCATTAGGTGATTTTCTCTTGGATCCGCATAAAATCTTGCCACTATTCCAACAACTAATGCAATGTCTGGTCTACTATGTACAACATACTACAAATTTCCAATCATTTATCTATACATTGTCTAATTCACTTCAGTTGATTCATCATTCTTGGATAACTTATGTCCTATTGTCATTGGTGTGCTGACTAGTTTTGACTCTTCTAATCCAAATGTCTTGAGTATCTCCTTGATGTATTTTGATTGGGTAACAAATATGTCATGCTTGAATTGATGCACTTGTAATCCAACAAAGAACTTGATTTCTTCTAACATTGACATCTCAAAATCATGTTTCATTTGATCAGAAAAATCTTTGCATAGAGCATCTATTCCTCCAAATATTATATCATTAACAAAGATTTTTGATATCAAAATATCTTTACCTCTTTCAGCCTTGATGTACAAGTTTTTTTTGTCATCTATTCTCTCAAATCCTATCTTCATAAGGTACTTGTGCAATCTCTCATACCATGCTCTAGGTGCTTATTTTAGACCATAAAGTGCCTTGTGCAATTTGTAGACCATGTCCTTGTTGTTGTTATCAATAAATCCCTTAGCTTGTTCAATGTAGACTTCTTCTTCTAGTATACCATTCAGAAAAGTAGACTTGACATCCATTTGGTAGATTTTGAAACCTTTGTATGCAGCATATGCAAGTAGTGTTCTTACTCCTTCCATTCTTGCAAAAAGGGAAAATATTTCCCCATAATCTAGTCCTTCTTCTTGTGCATAGCCTTTGCAAACAAGTCTAGCTCTATTTCTCATTATCTCACCATTCTTATCAATTTTGTTCCTAAACACCCATTTGGTACCATTTACATTCTTATCGGTTGTCTAGGAACTAGGGTCTAGGTTTTGTTCTTCTCAATCTAATCTATCTCTTCTTCTATAGCTTTATACTAGTCATCCTCTTGTAGTGCATTTTTTACCATTTTAGGCTCAACCTTGCTTAGTAAGCACAATTCATTCTTGAGTCTATTCCTTGTCATTGGTCTTGCATCCTTGTCACCAATGATTTGATCTATAAGGTGATGTCTTCTCATTTACTTGGTTAATCTTCATTCTATCCTTCTTTCCCTATTTGATCCTTTAGCTTCAAATTCATTTTCCTCTTCTCCATCAGCAACTTCATCATCTCTTTCACGTATACTATTTTTAGAATCAGAGTGTCCATTTCCCTCATTCTGCAAGTTGGCTTTTGAATGTAGCTCGACATTCATTGGCTATGACTTGGTTGATACTAAGATTTTTTGTTGATTCCCAACTTGATTGGTAGCATTTTCTTCAATAGTCATTCCTTCATAGAAGTATACAAAAGATCTCTAATCTTCTAGTTGCTTGGATGCACCAACTTGTACTTCTACATGGTCATCAAAATTCACATTTGCACTCTCCACAATCTTGTTAGTGTTAGTATTCAAACACTTATATGCCTTACTTCTAGTGGAGTATCCAAAGAATATGCCTTCATCACTTTTTGCATCAAACTTTCCATTTCTAGCGTCTTTAAGAGTTGGACTCTATTCAAGGTGTAAACAACAATACTTTTAGCTTCTCTCCAATATTTTAGAGTAACATTTTTCTTCATCATCAAGGTTCTTACATAGTCAATCACTGATCTATTTCTTCTTTCAGAAATACCATTCTTAGGTGGAGTTCTTGGTGCTGATGTTTTCCTTTTGAAACCTTTATCATTGCAGAATATTTCAAATTCTTTTGATGTAAACTCACCTCCTCTGTCTAAACTTAGGTATTTCAAACTCTTCCCTGTTTCCTTCTCAACTCTGGTCAAATATCAGTTGAATATTTGAAATGCATCAAACTTTTTCTTTAAAAACATAGCAGTCATCATCCTTGAATAGTCATCTACACATAGAATTATGTATTTGTGTCCTAGGTAATTTTGCACTACTATTGGACCACATAAGTTTGTATGGACTAACTCTAGTACTTCTTTAGAAGTTTATATTTTTCTTTTGAAGCTAGACTTGGTCATCTTCCCTAGTTGAAATTGTTTGTACATTGTGTTTTCAGGTTTCTTTAGTTTAGGCAACCTTGAACCTTCTTCTTTTTTCTAATACTGATTAGATTGTCAAATTTAACATGACACAACCTTTTATGCAATAATCACACATCATCAAGTCTAACAATGGGGTATGTGTAGGATCATGGTGTGCCAAAAAGTGGTGATCTAAAAAATTTGTAGTTCTAAAATATCTCAAACCATTTCAAAATCTATTCTGAGTTTTTTCCCACCCACCTTGATACTAAATTAAAAAAATTAATATATTTATAAGGTCTAATATATCTTTTTATACCAAACCTATATGGTCAACTTTAAAACATCATAAAAATGTGCTTTTGGTTTGTTTTTATGTGATTTTTACTTCAAACATGTAGCTGATGACTTTTTTTCAGCAAAATTTTGATGAATTGAAAAGGGATTCTTAAGAATGTTCTTATCTTAAGAATTTTGATATGTTTTTTTTCAAGTAGTTTGTCAGTTAGCACTTTATATGTAACTCCATTAGAAAATAAGTAATAATTACTTACTAAACTCATAATTTGAGTTTAGTAAGTAATTATTACTTATTTTCTAATGGAGTTACATATAAAGTGCTAACTGACAAACTACTTGAAAAAAAACTATAACTTTCAAATGTTACTGTTGGATAATGTTGTCCTTGATATCACACAAATGTCATACCAGTCATTAGTCTCAAATTCACCAAGCTCAGATAGTCTGCAATACAATCTAAAGTGTCAACCAAGCTCACTCGGTCATTGAAATAAATGTGGAAGACAGTGTTAACCGAGCTAACTTGGTCAAACAAAGGAAAGGTAAAAGACAGTGATCACCGAGCTCACTCAGTCAATGAAGGAAATGAGGAAGTCATTATTAACCGAGCTTCACTCGATCTCCAAAGGGAAGTTTCCACTGAGCTCACTCAGTCATCAAAGGAATTATGGAGATGTCAGTGTTAACCGAGCTTCACTCGGTCTCCAAAGGATAGTTTCCACCGAGCTCACTCGGTTATCTCAGGAAACTTAGTACTTACCAAGTTCTCCCGACGATTGAAGGATTGTCACAAAATTTTCCGTATTCACCGAGCTTAGTCAGTCAACACATGAATTATTTTCTGACAAAGATTACTATGAAGGGTCGGCTAGTATAGGGATTTGCAAATTAATTACTTCTAGCTGACTATTGTAATTGTTTGTTTAGTCAGTGATTCGAGCTGACTTAGATAATCTGAAAGGTATATATGGTCATTCCAGTTATGAATTAAATATGTGAGATCATAAAAAGGAAGATATGAATGTGAATTATAGTATGAAATGATAAGGCAAATGTTGAGCAAAGTCTGATGAAGGATCAGATGTGTTGAAGGATCTGTAAAGTTGCATTTGATCAGTGAGGATCCATCCAAGCATAACAAAGATCTGTAATCAGAAAAGATAAGTTGTACCTTATGTCAAGTCACTTCATTGTTGCTTTCTAACCATTGTAACAGTGAATTCAAAATCTCTTAACAGAGTTGGTTTAACAGCCATTCAATAAATCCTCTAACAAGGTGAGAGTTTAGTTCAATTGTTCGAAAGACCTCTAGCAAGGCCACTCCTAACAGGGTGATTAAATCCTTTAATAGGGTCACATCTAACAGTGTGTTTTTGTAACCTTTAACAGGGTTGGCTCCTAACAGGGCTCACTTCATAAGAGTGCAAAACAGTATCTAGTTACATTGGTGGTTTTTCCCATATTGGGTTTCCACATTAAATCTGGTGTCTCTTGTGTTCTTAATTGCTAAATTGCTTTGTGCATGATAACATATCAGTTCTTAATATTTGTCATTTGCTGCATTATCAAGTTTTAGCACTTCATATTAATCAAATCGAGAAGATATTCAGACATCTTAGGGACTGTGAAAGTTTTTGGAGTAACTGATTCGCCCCCTCCCCCTCTCAGTTACTCTATTCTTATTTCCAACAGTTACAACATTTTTTAAATCCAAAAGATGCATCACATTCAATGTTTCTTCTACTATAAGGGAAGAAAATGAAAAATTGAATCTTATAGAGTTCTGAATTAGTTAAGGTGGTCAGACGCGAGAGTTTTTTATTTCAAATATACTAGAGTCAAAATTTAATTATTAATTATTTATTTAGAATAAAAATACCCAAAAATATGTGTCACATCCAGGAATGAGTCTACCACTTATACTAGAATATTACTAAAAAAATATTATCATTTGATTTATATTAAGGTGGTCAAACATACATCTACTTTTTATTTTTGTTTTGAAATTTTTGTAATATTGCATTAAAATTCAAAATTTTGACTAATCAATTTTTATTATTTTGAGATAAGTCCTAGTAGCTTTCAAACTAGATTCAATTTGCTAGAGATTCTTTTCTCTCAACTTTTTGATATAAAGTTAATAACAAGTAGAAAATTTCACATCAAGTTGACATAACCCTAATTTTCTATTTTTTTATTTCCACTTAAGAGCATAGTTTGGTTGACCGTGATCCTTCACATACCCAACAAGATAAGTTGCATCTTCCATATCTAGGTAAAACATATTACTCCTAGTTTGTTCAAATTTTCCTATCAGATTTCCATCAATGTCATAGATCTTGGTAGTTTTGTTTCCAAACACTACTTTGCAACCTACATTGCCTAGTTATGATACACTCAACAAATTGAAGTTCAATCCTTCAGCAAAGTATGCATTATCACATGAATTTTCTCAATAAGTTTAATGGAAATTTTTCCTTTGATTTTACATGGAGCATCATTTTCAAATCTAACACTATTTCTATTATATTGAGTAAAGGTAATAAACTTACTTTTATTTCCTGTCATGTAATGTGAGCAACCATTGTCTATGATCCACTTGTCATTCTTGTTCACACATGTTACCAATGTTATTGCTTCATCTTTATCTTCATCTAATTCATCCTTCATGGCCACATAGACTACTTCATCATCATTGTCATCAAAATCTTCTTCAGCAATGTAGCATATTTTTCCTTTGTCCTTGTAGTCTTTGCTATCATCTTCTCTTTTGTTCTTTTATTTGTTTCCTTCTTTGTAGTTCTTCTTTTGTGTACATCTTGTAGCAATATGACATACTTCATTGCAACTGAAACATATGATAGGGAGTTTACCTTTGAATTTACCTTTGTCTCTCTGGAATCTCCTAGCCAGTAGTGCTTCCAATTGTTCCATGTCTTCCTCATTTGTGCTGCTATCACTGGACGCATGGTTTCCTTTTCTACTCTTCTTCTTTGATGTCACCTCCTTAGTGTCTTTCATTGTCAACTTGGCCTTGAAAGTAGATTCAAGGTTCTCAAGTCAGTAGTTATCAAAATTTGACAATTCAAATGCAATAAGTTTTCCCACTATTCCTTCAAAGGTCAATGCATTTCTTGGTATACACCTTAACTCTTGGATGGCTGAAACTCTAATAGCATAGATAGGGAGAAAATTTCTCAAATATTTTCTATTGATAGTCTCTTCTTCTAATTGACCACCTAGACTTCTTATTGCACTTACCACTTCCTTCATTTTGGATCCATACTGAGTAGCATTCTCTCCTTCCTCCATTTTCATGTCATCAAACTTTTGTCTAAGGCTCTCTCTTTGCTCTCTAAACATTCTGATCTCCTCCATAAATATTTGATGGAGCTTTCCACATTTTGAATGTAGTATCACGTCCTTTGATGTTATCATATTCAACATAGCTGAGTGCAAAGGCAATCTCCAACATTACTTGATTGTGCTCCTTCTTTTTGTTCATATCATTTGTAGTAAGAGGTCTAGCTAGTTCTACATGTTCTGTTCTAATTGATATTTTTGCATAATCATCTATTGATCCAAGGTGCAATTTCATCAAACTCTGTCATGCAACAAATTTGTCTTTGTTGAGCTTGGGAACTTCTGTCTTAGACATCTTGATCTTCCTACTTCTAGTACCTTGAAACTAAATCAAAAGATGGCTCTGATACCAATTTTTATAAATGCTTTAGAATAACTAAGAGGGGATATGAATCAATTATTAAAGGTCCATATGTCCAATTCATACTTTTTCACAAAGTGTAGTGATCCCATTCAACCATTCATTCAGCTAGGCTTTTACTTTCCTATTCAGCAAGTTACTATAAATCAACATGCAAGCATAACACATTAAAAAGATCAACACATAACATAGTCATATATGTGGAAACCCAATTTGGGAAAAACCACTAGTAACATGCTACTCAATTCTCACTCTTCTAAAGTGATGCCCTATTAAAGGCTTACAACACACTCTTAAATGTGACCTTGTTAGAGGATTTATCCACCCTGTTAGAAGTGGGCCTAGTTAGAGGTCTTTAGAACATTCACTTGGAATGCCACCCTATTAAAGGATTTACAAATGGCTACTAAACTAACCTAAATCCATAAGATTTTCATATCTACTACAATTCCTAGAGAGTATTAGAAAGTCTTTGACCTAATTACAACATACAATTTAATTTGCAAATCTCAAATCACTCTTCAACTCATAACATTGTCTGGCCTTCAGTCTCTACAACTCTTGATAGCATGCCCTCCTTTCAAGCATAGTCTCCTTGAGTCTCCATGCTCAATGTACCAATGCAATCATCTTTCTCTAACCACTTATCGAAGTAGACTCTTTGTGCTCTTCCTTCTCCTATATGCCTTCTCCTTGACACCCTTCTAGTCACTTTGCAATTTTGGCACTTCAACACCAGCAATAGCTCTTACTTCCTGGTCTGTGACTCCTTAAATAGATTTCTTGAACTTCTTTTCCCGCTCAATTCTTGTTTCCTTTGATTTCAATTCGTATGGATTAGGTAGGATTCATTGTATCTAACCCATATTTTGTTTCCTATAGAAACTTCTTGAATAATCCTTTGAATTCACCCAAAAACAATTTACGTACTATTATGTGCCACCAGCTCATCATCCTTATCCTCCAACTAGTTCACAAAATTCAAGGTAACAACTATGTCAGCTCAAATTTGGTGAATATTTGACATTTCCAACAATGCAGTAGCTTGGCACTATTGAAATACTGATGCTCGGCACATACTGTGTTACTCAGCATCAACTATATTCTACTAATGCTTGGCACCTGAAATTCACTTGGCACTTACTAAGATTTTCTGATGCTCAACACCTATTACTTTGCTCAGCACTTGAACTTCATGCAACACCTAATATTCACTCGGCACACACTAGATTTTCCTTTCACTTAACTCCAACTAAGAAATTGCTTGGTTTCAACTAGCTTGTTTGGCACCCACTAATGAACTTGTTTTAAGCTTTGCAGTCAACCTTATTACAATTTATTCCTCCAATTTTTCTAAGTGTAGCCAACCTCTGTATCTTCAAGTATGTTATCAATACATCATTTAACCATTATTTTAAATGATCATTGCACTTCATTATAATGGCATAACTCAACCTTTTCCTTAGGTACTCTTATTACATCTTGTTGATTAAATCCTCTTCATCAATCAACTAAGTAATAGTACTTGGATCTTATAAGCAATTGTCATTCCTCTACATAGCATGTTTAACATCAATGAAAAAACAATGATTGAAAACATTATTTTAACAAAAATATCCCTCTTTCAATCAATCTTCTTCATCAATGATCTTTTCAATCAGATTTCAAACAGTTGCTAGTGGAAAGAATGATAAATTTGTAGAGGGCTTGTCTTGCAAAGAAATCCTAGATTTTTATATGTGTTAAAAAGATGAAAATAGTTAATGTTGTTCAGGGATAACCAACGTTTCTAATAGTTTTTATTTTTAAAATCCCCTTCCATATTTTACTCCCTTCTTGAAGTAGATATTTTTACATCAAGTGATATCTGGTGGGGCCTATTGTTTTAGATAATTGGCTAGTATTTTGGGAATGAGTGACATGGCCATTAAACAATTTAATTTTCTATTAAAGAATCTATGTGATGCATAAATAATTAGGCTAAGGGGAACATTATAGAAGAACACTTTTGAAGTATGCAAAATATGTGGTAGATGAAAATCCCCCCTAGTGTATGAGCTGTAAATTTTGATTTACATAGATGACCAACACTTCATTGCATATTCTTCTGACAATCAACCTGTACCTAAACTGAGGAATCACATGTATGAATGCTAGACTTCTCCCCCTTCTTTTTGATATTTTATGGATATATTTTGGGCCCTAAATGTTAGTTTCACCTCTTTTGAATTTTTTTTTTGAAAGATATGGACTTAAGGATTTGTGTCTAGGAGTTTTAACTCTAGGGATAGAGATATTTTATTTTACCAATATATTAGTTAATACTAGTGCTTGAAAGTTTCCTACAAGAGAAAATGAGCTTGGGTTAGGTCAATTGATACATAAATATCCCATGTACATGGAAATGAGCTCTATGGTCAAAATATTTATCAAAGAAAAACTCAAAGGTATTTTAAAATGTATAGTTTTTCTCCATAGACCCTTGAAAAATGAGCTTTTGAGACAATTTTTCCTAGCACAAAATCTCAAACAAAGTGGTTAAATCATATATGAAAATGATAGGCTCAATCAAAAGAAGGTTAATACTACTTCTGAGAAGTAGGTTGACATGATTGTTTATTCTTATAACTTTGTTAGAGAAATTCAAAAGGCTTTTTTTAGAATCTTTTGTGCATCTGTTTTTGGAAAAATGGGAATATAACCAAAAAATAAATAAATAATTATAGAATGGAGATCATTGTTTGGGTATTCAAATATGCACATGAAAATCAATTGAATCTTATGAGACCTACTTTTTAATGGTTTTTAAAAGTTTTTAAATGGGCTGGCAGCTACTAAGTCAAAGTTATCCTAGATAAGATTTAAGACTTTTCATATCAATCTTTTGCAAAGCCTTAATTTCTAAAAGAACGATGACTATTTGAGAGGAAATATGGAAATGTTGACTCATCTTTTCCATGCTCCTAAGAAGAGGGATCATTTAACTCATTTAACAGTGAGAATTTAATTGTTGTAGGATACTACAACAATGTAGAACAAGAAAAACACATTAAATAGTGATTTTATGTCTGAATGAGTAAGAGATGTGATTGCATCCTGAGAATCCAGAATTGTTTGCATTTTATTCCAAAATGAAATCCCTAGACAAAGACAATATAAGATTACCCATATTCTTTGCAAAACTTAACTTCCTTAAATTTGTCATTACATTAACATTTCTAGATAAAATCACCACGTTAAGATTATAAATTAATTTACATTAAAGTTCTATAATTAATTATTTTAAAAGAAATAAATATCATCACTTGTAAAAAATGATTAGTTTTTTATCTTAGCTATCAAAAAATTTAATTCTTTTCAAAGTTTCATGCAATCCAATAAATGGCTCACAACTGATGGTATGCTCAATTAAAGCCTATTTAGCAAGAATCTGCTACTTTTGAACAATTTTGAAAGGCCTTTTCTAGGGAAGCTACCTTTTTGGATCCTCTATATGTTCATCTTCCATCCATGGATTTTTCTTTAAATTTTGGCCCTTAGGTATGCCTTGAATCCAAAAACCTATTTTATCATTGATGTAGAAGTATTTAGCTTCAACAAAGAGGTGATCTCTCACTTTCCTTTCATTAGATTTATAAGCTAGAGACTCTATGATACCTAATGTTTAATGTAGAAGAATTGAGTGGCAAGAAAATAATATGGAAAATCCTAGAAGATCTCTTGTGAACAAACAAATTTGGGTTGTCACATTAAGTTTGTCAAGTTATGCCTCAAGAACCAATGTAGTCCTCCTTGGTCCTTCTTAGTTTCATAGATATCCTTCCTTGGTTCCCTCCCAATAATAGAAGTTGTATAATATTTATAACTCAGTCCCAGTTAGGGATTGATTCTACCAAACTAGGGTTTTGGGTAGGGATCTGATGAACCCAAAAATCTTACTATTAATGACAAATAAACCAATGGCCTCTAGAATTACTATAAATGCAAAAGTCATTTTATCGATTGGAGTGGTCATAACCCCTTGAGAAACCTAGACTATGAATGAGTCAAATCCTCCTATAGGGACAAGGTAAAATTCTCTATTTTTAAGAATAATGTCTATTTCTTATATTCTTGTTCATTAGAGTTAAGAAAAAAATTACTACATGGTGATTCAATTTTTTTGAAATTTTATCACTTTAAATATATTAGATGGGTACCAATTTTTTTATCCATATACTTTTGATAATATTAAATTTATGAAAAGGGTAATGATTGAAGATGTTTTGGTGGAATTACTCTAAACCTTGATTCTTAGTAAAATAGGAAACTCTTTGGGTTATTTTCAAGGGTTTGAGGATGGTTTTGTATCATCCAATAATGTGAATCTCTAAGTTGAAATTCAATTCTTAAAAGTCAATCTTTAAAAGGTAGGTATTATCATAAATAATTATTTATATTATTTAGAAATAGATATCTTTTCTTGTAAGATCTTTGATAATATTAATTTAGAAACCCCCTTTTTGATCAGAATGCAATACTCAAGAAAATTTTGAATCTATTAAATTTTATAGGCTTCCCAACCCCATTTGAAATTTGAAACTCTCCTTCAACCCTTTTGGAGGAGTTTATATTATTTTGAATATCTCATCACCCCCTCTAGAAGATGTAGTTGGTGCTCCTCTAGAACCCACTATAGAGGAAGGGGGAATTGTAGAAGATATGAAATAAGGGAAAGTGTCTCCCTCTACTCCTCAATAAATAAATGGTGAAGACATAATATCTTTGCCAACTATCCTGACTGGTCTAGGGGGAACCCTTTGATAGAAAATGAACTTTGTAGGGGATCCTCTCCTATCACTTTATCTCTATTGAGATACCTTTCCTTTTAGCCCCATGGGCCCCTTCCATAGAAGAGGATGAGCTATCTCAAAATAATAATGATTCATTTAGCATAGGTATGAGTAAAGAAGATAAAGAGGCATTTTGTTCCCAACTTACTGAGAAACTTATCAATATACGAATAGAGGAATTAGTAAAAGAGGGCCTTATTGTGGGAAAAGAAAAATTAATTAACAAAATCTTACATGTTGGGAAAAATAGTCACACTTGTGAGGATCTAAGAAATGATTTAATTAATTTATAAAATGAGGATTGTTGAATAAGCTTGGAAAAATCCTAGGAACCTTGTGCCTATCCTAACTTGAGTAAGATCCCTAACAAATGAGGGAGAAAATATCTAAATGAGCTTAGATCTAAAAATTATGAGGTTGAAGGAAAAATGAAACTCACTAAAATAATTGATGTAGGGAATGATCCTTCCCATAGAGAAATGAATCTCATTACCTATAATGTTAGTGGTTTAAATGCCCCTAATAAATAATACTTTCTCAAGAGTTATCTCACTTGATAAAAACTTGATAATGTTACAAGAAGCTAAAATGAATCAAGAGGAGTTAACTTCCATTGTAAATGAATTAGGTTTTATGAATATAAATGGAAGTAGAATAATTGGATCTTCTTGTGGCTTGGAAATGATTTAGAATCCTTGATATGTCTTTCTAACACTATTTGATGGGGAGAGATGTTGGATGTCTTCTCATGTTAAAACTAAAAATTGTAATCTTCAATCCAACTTGTTCAATGCATATGGATCAAATCCATCTGTAGGCAAAAGAAAATTTTGAATGCAACTTGATAATGTCATGCATCTTGTGCTCACTCCCTAAATTTTGGGGGGCTAGGGGAATTTCAATGTAATTTATACCTCCTCAAAAAGAAAAGGGGTGTCTCCAAAATTTATGAGGAATCATTCTATTTTAATAACTAGATCCATCGATCTACTCCACTAGAGATTATCTAAAGACAACTCTTTCAACAAGAATAAGAGGAGATAAGATTTTAGCTAAATAGCAAGAAACTTGGATAGAATTCTTATTTCAAGTAAGATTATTAATGAGGTATCTCTACTTCTTTCTCAAACTATTCCCTTCACTTGGTCTAATCACTACCTTGTCATTTTATACATTAAGTTAGAAGGTACCCCAGCTAGGAGCCCATTAAAGTTTTAATGATCTTATTTAAAGAAGACTACTTGATTAATTTACTTGAAATTTAGTGGATAAACTTGAAAGTGAAAGGTTCTAGGGTATACAAAGTAGTACATAAATTAAAGACAATTAGCAACACCTTGTCTTGTAGAATAAAACTATATTTAGAAACATTTGTGAGATTAAAGAAATATTGAATCTGAGATAGCTAATGCAAACTTAAATGATATTAAGAATAGTATGGATGAAACATTTTACCTTAGTAAAAAGATCCTAGACTTAAACTAAAATATCTCCTAGCCAAGGAGGAAATATTTTGGAACCCAAAATCTAGAAAAATTTAGTTAAGGGAAGATGATATAAATACAAAATTCTTCCGCACGGTCAATACCAAACTAAAAAGGGACACCAATAGAGTGGGTAGAAAAAAAGAAAAATAGATAACATCATAGCTAAAGATTGTTCCAAAGTTTCCCAAGAGGTAGTCTCTTACTTTGAAAACATGTTAAATAACATATAAGGACTGTCTCTTTCTTCTCAAAATTTGTTTGTAGACAACATTTCTAAATTTATTTCAAAAGATCAAAATAGTGGTTTACTTCAAAAAAAACTAAGGAAGAGGTGACAAAAGCACTCTTCTAGATGGCTCTAGATAAATCTCCCAACCTAATGCTTTCCCTACATATTTTTTACAAAAAATGTTGGCATTTTATGGGAGAAGAAATTATTGAACACTTGAAAGATTTAGAAATTTGAGGGGTCTCGATAAGAAGATCAAGTTCAGTTTTCATGCTCTTATCTCAAAATTGGGATCTATTAAGAGATCCAAATATTTCTAGCCAGTAGATTTATGTAATATTATTTACAAATTAATCTCTAAAATGAAAATAATTTAAAGGTTAATCTTCTACCAGCTATAATTAGTGAAGAGAGAATGTGTTTTAACCCAAGCAAGTCTATTTATTATGGGATTGTTATATCACAAGATGCAATTAACATAATTAGCTACAAAACATCCCCAAGTCTTATGATCAAATTAGATAGAAGTAATGCTTATGAAAAAGTTGATTGTAGTTTTCTATGCAAATTTTTGCAATCATTTGGATTTCCAAAGAATTGGATTAATCTAATCTCTAAATGTATCTCAACCCCAAAATATTATGTTCTGGTTAATGAGACTCCAAAGGTCTTGATTTCACCTTCTAGAGGTTTAAGGTAGGGATATCTAGTCTCTCCTTTACTATTCATTATTATGTCAGAGGGATACAACTTTCCCAAGAAGAGGATGCCACTACCCACCAAAAATTTATAAAAAACACTTAGTAATATATGGAAGTCAGTATTAAGGAAGAAAAAATGTTGAACATCCTTCAATCTCAGATGATCGCCTCTTGTAAAGAAATTAATTTATCTAAATCTGAAATTTTCTTTTTCAACACAAAGATTTCAATGGAACTAGATATTTTTCATATCCTTAAGATTAAGAAAGGTTCCCTCCTTGTAAAAATTTTAGAATATAAATGGAACAGGGAAAGAGGAAACTGCTAGTTGGGATTGTTAGGATAAACCACGGACAGAAATAAAAACTACATGCAAATATAACCAATAACAGAAAATAATAGAACACACAAAAATGAACACAAGGCACCAAGATTTAACGTGGTTCACACAATCCCTGGGCTACGTCCACCAAACAGCAAGTTTGATCTTATTACAATCCAGTGATTACAACCTGATTACAATCCGTACTCCCTTACAACTCAATACCGCCGCAAGAACCAATTTCGCATCACCACATTATGAAAAATACCCAAACCTAAGCCTTTTTATACAAGTATTGAACCGCTTTAGGGTTATAACATGTCGGCCATATGTCAGCCATAATATGTCAGCTATCATGTCGGTCACCGCCCAACTATTTATGAAGTATGTACAGTACTTTCCTGATCAATCACCACAATCTAACAATCTCCCACTTGGGGACTGATCAGGCTCCACACTAAACAACAATCTTCCACTTGGAGACTGGTCCTCTAGCAATACCACTACCACATGGGGCTCCCACTGGATCAAACCATCCTGGAGTCTACTGTTCTTTTATTCATGTTCATTCTAAAAGACCAACTGAAGCTGAAGAGGAGTTCAGCTTCTCCCTTGTTACAACCTTTTTCAACATATTTGCTGGATTGTCATTGCTATGTATCTTCTCTAGCTTTAACTGTCCATCCTCCAAAACTGACCAAATGAAATGGTACTGCAACTGCATGTGTTTGGTCTTAGAATGCAGAGCTGAATTCTTAGCAAGATGAATGGCACTCTTACTATCTGTGAACAAATAATTATCCTTCTGAGGATGTCCCAATTCTTCCAAGAAGAACTGAAGCCATATCATCTCCTTGGCTACCTCTGTAGCAGCAAAATACTCTGCCTCTGTAGTGGAGAGAGCATTAATCTTCTGTAACCTAGAAACCCAGCTCACGGCTGCCCCACTGACAGTAAAGACATAACCTATTGTACTCCGCCTGGTATCAATATCCCCAGCCAAATCTGAGTTAACATAGCCCTGTAAATCAGTAGTAGAGCCCCCAAAGTGTAAACACTTATTGGATGTTCCTCTCAAATATTTGAGAATCCACTTGACAGCATTCCAATGCTCAAATCCTGGATGACTCATATACCTGCTAATGACTCCCACTGCATGTGCAATATCTGGCCTATTGCATACCATAGGATACATCAAACTTCCTATAGCTGAAGCATAGGGTACCTTGGAAATCTTATCCTCCTCTTCTTGTGTCTTGGGACACATCTCGGTAGTCAATTTCAAATGACCAGGTAAAGGTGTGCTAACAGATTTAGCATTCTCCATACAGAAACGTTGCAACACCTTCTCAACATAATCAGCCTGAGATAGCGTCAAGGTTCTATTCTTCCTATCTCTGCAAATCTTCATACCAAGGATTTGTTTTGCTGCCCCCAAATCCTTCATAGCAAATGCATGTGCTAACTGGCATTTTAGCCCCTTAATATGATGCATGTTAGACCTAGCTATAAGCATATCATCAACATATAGACATAAAATAATGTAGCTATCATCATCCAACCTCTTAAAATAAACACAATAATCTGAATGACACCTGTTATATCCATGCTCATGCATAAAACTGTCAAATTTTAGATACCATTGCCAAGGTGCTTGCTTCAAACCATATAAACTTTTCTTCAATTTGCACACTAAGTTCTCCTTACCTTTGACCTCAAAACCCTATGGTTGAGCCATATATATTTCTTCATCCAAATCACCATGAAGAAAGGCTATTTTAACATCCATCTGCTCTAAATGCAAATCTTCAGTAGCCACAAGACTTAAAACAGTACGAATAGAAGTCATTTTAACAACAGGAGAAAATATCTCATCAAAATCAATTCCCTTTTTCTGTGCAAATCCTTTTACAACTAACCTGGCCTTAAATATTTTCTTACCTCCTTCCTCTTCTTTCAACCTATAAACCCACTTATTCTGTAAAGCCTTTTTACCTGCAGGCAACTTGCACAAATCCCATGTCTTATTTTTCAGCAAAGAGTCCATTTCATCATTCATTGCAGACTCTCACTGAATCTTAGTATCCACCTGCACAACTTCATCATAACTTTCAGGTTCACCAACATCAGTAAGTAAAATAGAATACAAAGAGGGAGAAAACCTTTGTGGAGGTCTAATTTTCCTTGTTGACCATCTAACATTCACTGGTGTGCGTGGTATTTGTTGTTGCAGTTGTTGCACATCATGAGGAATGGTTGGAACATCAGCTTTTGGAGTATCATCCAGCACTACATAATCATCTTCTTTCTTCTCATGTTGCTGCAACAGATCTTTGTACAACACTTTCTCATTGAATATGACATCCTGACTTCTAACAATTTTAAGATTTTCAAAATCTCAAAGCCTATAGCCAAATTCATTAATACCATATCCAACAAAGACACATTTCTTTGATTTAGCGTCTAGCTTGGTTCTATTTTCAGAGTCTATATGAGCAAAAGCTTCACAACTGAAGGTCTCCAGAAAAGAATAACTCACCTTCTTACCAGTCCATGTTTTCTCTGGAATACCATAGCCTAAAGGAGTAGAGGGACCTCTATTAATCAAATATACTACAGTATTGACAGCCTCCACCCACATGTGTAAGGGCAACCCAACATGCAACCTCATGCTCCTTGCACGCTCCATTATAGTCCTGTTCATGAGTTCAGCCACTCCATTTTCCTATGGAGTCCTTGGAATAGTTTTTTGTCTATGAATACCATTAGTGGAGCAATAATCTTCAAATTCATGACTGTAATACTCACCACCATTATCAGATCTGAGACATTTTAATTTCTTACCAGTCTCATTTTCAACCAAGCATTTCCATTTCTTAAAAGTTTGAAATACATCAGATTTCTGTCTAAGGAAATAAACCCATACTTTTCTAGTTGCGTCATCAATAAATGTAACATAATAATGAGAGCCACCAAGGGAAGATACCTAGGTTGGTCCCCATACATCTATATGCACAAGCTCTAATTTCTCCTTTTTGTTTTCCTTCCCTGTCTTTACAAAACTCACTCTCTTTTGTTTTCCATACACACAACTTTTACAAAAATCCATATTCACACATTTCAGACCTAGTAAAACTTTCCTTGAATGAAGTACTTTCATACCTTTCTCACTCATGTGCCCAAGTCTATTGTGCCACAATGTTGTATTAGAATCTACAGCAGCTATTTGTTCTCCCTGCTCAACTGCAGTAATTGTTCCTGAATATTCATTTTTCTCTGAAACAATCAAAGTAGAAGGAACAATATGACCTGTACAAAGATATAAGGTGCCTACTTTCACACCTTTTGCTACTACAAGGGAACACTTTTGAAACCTTCCAATTTTTATCATTAAAAATAACTACACAACCCTCATCACCGAGTTGCCCTGCTGAAATTAAATTTCTACTTAGTTTTGGAACATGTCTTACCTCATGTAGGAGCCAATGATTCCCATTCTACAACTTAATCTTAATTTTTCCCTTTCCAAAAATCTAATAGGGTTCATTATCCCCCAAATAAACAAGCCCAAAATCCCCTTTGACATAATCAATGAAATAACCTCTATGAGGTGTAGCATGAAATGAAGCACCAGAATCTAAAACCCATGAATCATCAACACTCTCTAAAGACAGAAGCAAAGCATCCTCTTTAGATTTTTTACGTACCACATTTGCCTCCTTGTCTCCATCTGATTTATCTCCTTCATTTTTCTTTCAATTCTAGCAATCTTTCTTTTTGTGCCCTGGTTTCCCATAGTACCAGCAATCATTTTGTCCTCTCGATTGAGACCTCCTCCCCTTTGACTTTCCTCTTGATTTCCCATGATTTCCTGAGTTACTTCCTCTTTCAGTCATTCTGCCCCTGCTTTGTGCATTTAAAGCACTTCCTGATGTAGATCCACCTGAGGATTTTCTACGAGTTTCCTCACTTAAAATAACACCGATCACATCATCATATTTTAGGGTACTAAATCTAGGAACAGAATTACTCACCACCATTACCAAGCCATTCCAGCTTTCAGGAAAAGAACACAAAATCAAGAGAGCCCTAATTTCTTCATCAAAATTGACACCCACAGAAGATAATTGACTAGTAACAGTATTAAACTCATTTAAATGATCTGCAACAGATCCACCTTCTGCAATTTTCATATTAAATAAACGCTTCATGAGAAATATCTTGTTTGAAGCGGAGGACTTTTCATACAGTGTCACTAGGGTTTTCATCAAATCTTCTGTCGTCTTTGCTTTTGTAATATTAAATGCCACCAATGGTTCCAAGCATAATCAAATGCTTTCGAGTGCCTTTCTATCAAAAAGATCCCATTCAGCCTCTGACATAGTTCCCTGATTCTTGGCTTTTCCTTCCAACAGCTTCCATAAATCCTTCTGATATAAATAGTCTTCCATTTGGATCTTTCATAACTAGAAGTTCTGCCCATTAAACCTATCAACCCTCAACTTACCCTCATCTGCCATCGCTCCCACTCAACTGTGAGACTCCCACTTAACCGTGAGACTTTCCTGCAGAGGATAACTGAAAGACAACCTTTCTCTGATACTACTTGTTAGGATAAACCACAAACAGAAATAAAAACTACATGCAAATATAACCAATAACATAAAATAATAGAACACACAAAAATGAACACAAGGCACCAAGATTTAACGTGGTTCACCCAATCCCTGGGCTATGTCCACCAAACAGCAAGTCTGATCTTATTACAATCTAGTGATTACAACCTGATTACAATCCATAATCCCTTACAGCTCAATACCGCCGCAAGAACCAATTTCGCATCACCACATTATGAAAAATACCCAACCCTAAGCCCTTTTATACAAGTATTAAACCGCTTTAGGGTTATAACATGTCGGCCATATGTTGGCCATAATATGTCGGCTACCATGTCGGCCACTGCCCAAAAAAATTTTTTGGGCCGATGCCCCGAACCCCACTATTTATGAAGTATGTACAGTACTTTCTTGATCAGTCACCACAATCTAACAAGGATCTTCTCATTGGTAAATAAAAGAAAGGATTCAATACACAAGAGGAAAGTGGTTTTCCTTTGCAAGAAAGATAACCTTGCTCAAGTCAATTTAATCTAATATCCTTGTTTATCAATTATTAGATCTTGATCTACTTGCAGAAGAAAGGGGCAACATTAATAATATCTTAAAAAGCTATATTTGGCAAGGCTTGGAAGATAAAAAGAAAATATCTCATCTTACCTTGGATAAGGTTTGTAGACCAAGGGAAGAAGCTGAATTTGGAGAATGATTAGTTTCCCTCACTTGAAGTTGGCTAGGACCCTTTTTAGAAAATATTTGAAATCTACTAACCTTCTTAGAATACTCAGAAGAAGTGACCTTCGAAAGGTTCCAAATTATGGAATTTAATGTTAAATTTTAGATCCATCATCTTGAAAAAAGTAAATTATAAAATTGGTATGAAAGACAAGGCAAGATTATGTATGATTTTGGGTGGGGATCTTTAAAATTATCATTAAAATGGGTAACCTTCACTCAACTCGATCCATCCAGGAAGTGACAATGATCATACTTCTCATTAACTATGTTGAAGAAGACATGGAATACTTGACTAGAAACAAATGAAAATATTTTTATATCTTTAACATCCCCCTCCTTGCATGAGGAAGAGGTATTAACTAGAATCCTTATAGGCAAAAAAGTCACCTTTATAGAAAAGGAAGATTTTCTTATATGCAATGGATATTTAATAGCGGTAAGTAAAATAAAAAATATGGTTAAATATATATATCTAACTTAATATTCCATCCTAAGGTAGATCTACCATATTTGAAATGCTAGGATTTCGTTTTCTTACCAAAATTTGGAGCCTTCTCTAAGATTTCCCTACAAAAAAATGATTTAAACAATTGATAGAATGAGGACAATTGGTATCGAAGGACCTCCCCATTTCCTTCTATGTGAAACATTTAAGGAAGAGTCAGATCACATCTTATTAAATCACTCCTATGCCTCTAAGGTGTGGTAGTGGCTCTAGAAAAATTGAACTTCAGAATGACTCATCTTATGTCTTTACTATCGCATTTACTTGATTGTTCTAAGTTTAATTCTAGATGCATATACTCTAGTTTAAGGATAATATATCCCTCCATAATTTTTTAGGGATAATGGATGGAGAGAAACATAAGAGTTTTCAAAAATCACAACATGACTTGGGGTTAACTAATTACAAAGATTGAAGCCTCCATAATTAAGACCCTCATTTGTATAATTTTAAGCATGAATTGTACAAAATTATATAGGAAGTGTTTTTTTTTTTAAATATTAGGATTAAAATCTTATGAAATTATATTTTTAAATAGAATAAATCCATTTATTCAATCTCTTTCTTCTTTTTATTTTTCACTTTATCCTATTCATTACCTCCAATTGTACTCTAATGGAACTATTTTCTTTCAAATCCCTTTGGCCCTAGCATGAAAAATGGTGTTTGAGTCATGTAGGTTGGATAAATTTAAGAGCCCTACATGGGAAAATTCTCAATGAATGAAAGTGTGTAATTAGATGGATTATAATCTAATATTAAATTGAGGGATAGTGAGACAAAGAGGAAAATGGGAGGAGGGAGGGGGTTGGATATGAAGAGATAAGAGGTAGGAGGGAGAGAAATATGAATAGATGAGAGAGGATGGGAAGATGAAGAAATAGAAAAATAATATACCACTATTTAAGGGAAATATACCATAGACATAATATCATCAAATAGAAAAAATGAAGCTTATTTAAACCCTTCTTTCCATTCAAACTATCACAAAATAATTGGAAAGAAGTATTTTGTGCTAATAGTTATGCTCATTTTTATTTGATTGGATTTTGCGTTGGTTTCAATGGGTTATTACTATGACTTTTATTTTTGGAATAATGATGATTCTCACCAAGAATAAGAAAAGGTTCCATACTTTTTCAATAATCTTGGATATTGTGACAATGGTAATGTTGGAAATTACAATTACAATAATTATTGTGTTGTCATTAATGTCAACCTTACTAAAAACAAAATTTCTAATAGTATAAGGTGTGATATTTGTTGATTAATGAAAAGGATTTGAAAAGAGGGATAACTAGATGAGCTAGTGAATTTTGTGATTAAAGAGGAGAAAGTATGTAGGAATTACCATGGGGTGATTGGTAAGCCAACCTTTGATAGATGATGCATTATTTAATCATTATATGAAGTGAATAAAATAGTTAAGCTGATATATAGAAGAGAAGGGAAAAAATTTAAAAAAATACTAAGCTTGATCAAGTGATGGTTTAACAAGGCTATTGAAGTAAAAGATTAAGGAAATTAGGAGTTAGCAAAGAAAATAGTATTAGCCAAGTGATAGTTATGACCGAGCAAGTTGAAGAAAGAAAATAAAGTAGCGAATAAATGTATTTAAGACTGAGCAAGTTAGTGAAAGCCAAGTGATATAGAATAGTAGAGACCAAGATACATAGTGTGGACTAGGAAAAAGAACATAATGATGGCCAAGTGCCACAAAAATAATAGTTTCTAAAGGAATTAAGTTTGAGGCTCACATAGTTAAATTTTTAGATTAGTCAAAATGTGTGGGTGGTAAGGATTGATGAGATGGCATATTTAATACATGAGCTAAGTTTGTTATGCAATCAAAGGTGGGGATTTAAAAATAAGTTTAAAGAAGTAGAAAGAAAGGAATAAAGGGTGAAAATGATGGATATATTTGATGAATCTAATCAAATGCTAAAATCTATGGTAATGCTTAGGAGGAATAAGATCAAAGATACCTATTTAAGGAGGGACAAGAGATGTTTTCTAGGGATGGTTCATTTTTTATTGTTGATTTTGTGGAGAACCTATGAAAAATAGAGTAGTAGAGGAAAGGTGAGAAGATTGGTTTAAGTGTGATTGCTTGAAGTGTTGCCAAGAAGATCAAAGAAGGAGATATTACTGAATTCTAGGTAATGAACCAAAAAATGTGTTGAATTGAGATATCAATTTGTAGAGTGAGTTGTATCTTTTTTTATCAAACTTGATTTTTCTTTCTAACCATTTTGATGGTGAAAATCATTTAATTAAGGTTAACCTAATAATCATATCGTAAATCCTTTAATCAAGGTGACATTCTAATAGAATTATCCAAAGTCCTCTAACTAGGAAACTCCTAAAAGAGTGATTAAATCCCTTACTAGGGTCACACCTAATAGTGTATTTTGTAACTTTTAATAGGGGTGCCTATTAACTATGCTCACTTCAGAAGAGTGAAAAGTGGTAGCATGTTACTTGGCTTTTTTTGGAAATTCAGTTTCCACATTAAATCATAGTATAAAAAATGTGTGAATATTATATGTGTGATGCATGTTATTAAGAGAAGACAAGCAATTGGAAAAAAAACTAAGCTTAACTGAGTGATTATTTACTAGGCTATTGAAGAAGAAGATTAAGGAAGTTAGGAGTTATCCAAAGAAACAATATTAGTCAAGTGATTTTTGTGGCTAAGAAAGTTGAAGGAGGAAAGTAAAGTAGCAATTGGGCATAGTGAAGACAAAGCAAGTTAGTGAAATCCAAGAGAGACAGAATGGTAAAGACCAAACTACACAATATTGATCAAGTAGAAGAACATAGTGATGACCAAGTGTCAAAAAAAATAGTTTGTGAAGGAGTCAAGTTTGAGCCAAACATAGATAAATTTTTAGATTAGTAAAAATTTGTGGATAATAAGGATTAATGAGTAGGTGTATTTAATGGACAAAATGATTTAAAGAGAAGTTTATAGAAGTGTCAAGAAAGGAGCAGAAGGAAAAAATGATCGATAGATTCTATCAAACTAATCAAATCCTAAAATTTTATTGTGATGTTTAAGAAGAAAAAGATCAAATCTAACTATTTAAGGAGGCATAAGAGATTTTTTCTAGGGTTTTTTTATTATTGATTGGTGATTTTGTGGAGAACCTATGAAAAATAGAGTGGTAGAGGAAAGGTCAAATGATTGGTGAACTGTGGTTGGTTGAAGGGTTGCCAAGTAGAATAGAGATAAAGATATTAATAAAGTACAATTAATGAACTAGCAGATGAGTCGAATGGAGATGTGAATTTGCAAAGTGAGATGTATCTTTCCATATCAAACCTGATCTTACATTCTAACCATTATGATCATGAAAACCCTTTAATTAAGTTTAACCTAGTAATCATTTTTTAAATCCTTTAATTAAAGTGACATTCTAATGGAATGATCCAAATTCCTCTAAATAGGCCACTCCTAATAGGGTGATTAAATCTTTTAACAAGGCTATACCTAAAAGTATATTTTGTAACCTAAAAGAATGTTGTCTCTTAACCAAGCTCACTTCAAAAGAGTGAAAAGTGTTAGAATGTTACTTAGTTTTTTTTGCAAATTGGGTTTCCACATTAAATCCCAGTATCAAACATGTTTGAATTTTATATGTGTGATACATGTTATTTATTATTACTTAGCATATGGTGAATATAGATCTAATTAATGAATGAATATGTTAAGTTGCTAATGAGTTCTATATAGAGCGAGTGGTTTTATGAGTTTATAAAAGTTGTTTGAAGATAGTGAAAGTTGTATTGGTATAGCTAGACCTAAGGATAACTAATTCATCCCATTGTAGTTATTCTAAACATTCTAACTAGCAGTGCTCTTTGCCTAACTATAAACAATGCGAGTAACCAAATGAAAATTATTGAGTATTGAATATCTACAGTGGGGAAAATAGATTTTTTTTAGGTACCCAAATAACAAAAAGGTTCAATACTAAATACCAAATTTTCTCAATATATACATATAGCCCTAGAACAAAAACTAGGACACCAAAATAACCCTTCACAGGTTGAGCATTTTCCTTAGAAACTCCTAAGTTTTTGAAGTGAATTGAGAAATGAAGAAAACTATGACGACATATGGGCATCAAATAAAGAATATATAGAATAATTTTTATATAAATGAAGGTGCAAGATACTTGACCTATCCTTTAGAGCTAAGTAATGATGATGACCAAAAATTTTGAAACAAGTACTCACTTGAATTTGATGATGATCACACAACTACATCATTGCAAATAACTTATCAAGATCTTGATTAAACTGAAAAATAGAAAGTTGAATTCAATCCCTCACGATAATTTTTTTTTTTTTTTTGAAAAAGTATGATTGGAAGGAGTACCTCATTGGAAAGGGAAACATTCATCAATGGCTTTAGAATGACAATCACAAGTTTTATACAAACCTAGACAAATAAATTCTACATAGGATATTTCATGATTAGGAAAACTCTACATATAATTTTACTTAACATTTTCCTAATTTAATTTCAATTTTGTAACCTATTTTCTTGGCATTTTATGAGCTTTCTTATGCTTGTAGTGTTCATCGTGATTGTATTTATAGATCCTTTGTAGTGCATGCCCCTAAGTTACATTTTGTTATCATTGCCAAACTCTTTTAGGCCAATTTTATGTTTGATGATTAGTGCTATTATTTTGGAGATTGTCAGATATTGTTTTACATTAAGTTTATTATATGATGAGATTACTTGGTACTCTATATTTCATGTATGTATGATGATTATTCAGTGTTTTCAGTTATTGATGATGACTAGTTACATGGATTATTATGTGTTTTCGTATGGATACTTACCCCATACTTGCATGTGTATGGTGCATGTGTTTGTTTTCTTTATGTATGGCATTTTTGATGTGGTTAAGGAAAGGACTCGTAGTCACTTGCTAGTCGAGATCTACAGGATGTACCACTTCCTGCCATTGCTTGTTTAGCTTAGAATATTGTGTCTGTACATGCATGGATTTTATGCAAGTTTCAGGTACTAAGTATCGATTTCCTTGAATTGTCAAGATGAGCATACCCTATCACATCATCTCAATGGTAATAGAGGGGAGATAAATCTTAAGTCCAAATCCTAAACCCTTTATCCATTTGTCCTAATAGATAATTAGGACAAGTATCTGAGTCAAGCACCCTCCGAATGCATCGAATGATGTTAATTCATGATTATAACCCACTAGTTTGATTTTGTATGTGTTCTTTTGTGATGGGTTTTCATACGTTGTTAATGAGTCATTAATGATTTTCTATTAATTAAGTTTAATTAAAAAGGTTAAATTAATGATTTAATTTAATGAAAGATTAATATGATATCTTTAATATTTAATTAATTGAGAAATTAATTAAATAAAAAGAATTAAATTTGGAGCTAAAATTCTGAGTTTAAATTTTAGAACGTGATAATATTTATTCAATTTAATAATAATATATTTAGAGTTCATTTTTTTAAATAAATGCTAAACATTATTGTTATTTAAGTTAATAGATATTTTATCAATTAAGTTTCTAAAATAAATTAAAAATTGGAAAAGATATTTAATTATTAAAAGATTGTAGGTCACATGATGCATGCATGAGTTGAAAATAAAAGAAATTAATTAAAAAGATAAAATAAGTGAAAATAATAATGTATTTTAATTTCATAAAGTGCACATGAGATTAAAAGTAATAAATTAATTTAAAAAATAGAAATCAAGTGGAAAATTAAATAAAGTTATTTAATAATTCAGTAAACGTGCATGAAAAGATAAAGCAAAGATTTATAAAAGTAAATTTTGAGTTTGAGTCTTGTGAGCAAGGAGTCCTCTTGGGTGAACGCACAATTAGTGCCTTGATTTGATCGGAAAACTCCTTATCACAACTTTCGGGTTCATTTTTGAGGGACCACAAATTTTGGAGACAAATTTTGGGAGACGAATTTTGGATATGAATTTTGGAAGCGAATTTTAGAAGGAGAGTTCTAGGAAACTTTTCAGAGAAAGGTTCTTGAAGAGGAGCGAATTCTCTCATAGTTTTCAAGTGGAAGCATGTTAGCATCAGGCTCAAGTAGGGTCTTGTGTTTTGATCACTAGTTAATTACGCAATTAGCCTTTCCTATCTTATTCATGCCTGTGGAATTATAAAATTTGAATTCTTTGTGATGAACCATTAAACATTTCCATATTGTAAATTATTAAATGCTTGTCAATATATTCTGCATACATAGGGATTAGAAAAGAAATTAGAAAACCCTCATTTTCTAGAATAAAGAAAATAAGATTCAATTTGAGAAGGGTTTGATATAAATAATAATAATAATAATTCTAGATTCAATAATTCAGATGGTTAATAATATTCCCTCTATTAGAATAATGTGGAAATATATATATATATATATATATATAAAGAGAGTTATTTAATTAATTTTATATAATTATAAATTTTATAACATTAAATAAATAAATTATTTTTTAAAAAGAAATTATTGACATATTATAACATATAACTAAGTTCTATTAAAAAATAAAAATAAAATATTTTTTAAAAATATATATATGAAATTGGGGAGGGGTAGCTTAACCACCCTCTACCTATGTATTAATGTCAGCAGTAGGCAACTGTTGTACACAATCATA